>JAVJIF010017633.1:0-51176 GCA_038442645.1 Agave tequilana
GTTACTCACATATCACTTATATTACTTACTTACAGTGTACTTATGATGTGTGTTACCTATTCTTACTTTATTACACACATATATGGTTTATGTTACTCACACTTCACATACACTACTTACTTATGTTGTATATTACCTATTTTTTACTTTCACTGCATACATATATGGCTTATGTTACTCACATATCACACAATTACCTACTTTTGGGGTATACTACCTTTTTTTTTACTGCATGTATATAGCTTATATTACTCACTTGTCACTTATAGTAGCTATTATGTTGTATATTTCTTATTTTAATTTTATTATATACATATCATTCATATTACCTACTTATTGTGTATATGACCTATTTTTGCTTTTATTATACACGTATGACTTATGTTACTCACATATCACATATATCACCTTACCTATGGTGTATATTAATTATTTTGACTTTTATTATATACATATGGTTTATATTACTCACATATCACTTATATTACCTACTTTTGGTGTATATTATCTATTTTAATTTTATTACACAAACTTATGTTAGTCACATATCCATATATTACCTACTTATGTATATTAACTATTTTTTTATATACACACATATAGCTTATGTTACTCACATATCACTTATATACCTATTTGTGGTGTGTATTGCCTGTTTTTACTTTTATTATACACATATGACTTATGTTAGTCACATATCAATATATTACCTACTCATGTATATTAACTATTTTATGTATATTACACACATATAGCTTATGTTACTCACATATCACTTATATTACTCATTTATGGTATATATTATCTATTTTTACTTTTATGGCTTATGTTACTCACATATCATCTATATTACTTACTCATGATGTATATCATACCATTTATGATGAGATTCATTTAATTTAGAAAATTTTCTTTTGAGGGAAAATTAAAAGTTATGATTTGAAAGTTGAAGATATATATAAAAACACTACGAGAGATGAAAGAAGAAGAAAACTAACTGAAAAGATATCCAGGAATTTACTATTCTTTTTAATCCAAAAGGATATTTTGTCCTGTTTTGCAGATGAAGGACTAAAAAATAAACTATTGGGTTAAAAAATAAGGTCAAATATGTATTAAAAAATAAAAACGAGTCAAATGGGGACTTTTAGATAATTAACCCTGATAAAAAAGTGGTTGGTTTAGTGGCTAGTTACATCTTAAATTACTCTCTCAAGCGCTCTCTCATTTTTGCTTCAAAAAAAAACCCTCTCTCTCACTAGAAAAACTTAATACTCTTCCCTCTCTCTCGGTGTGTGTGTGTGTGTGTGTGTGAACGCTCAAGTTTATAGAAAGGTCAATTTAATTTTCACCTTTTTTATTTTTTTCATAAATAAAAATCAGAGTTAGTTTTTCCTTTGGCTTAGTAAATAGTAGAATCTGTGGGTGTTAACTCAGTTACTCTGCATTTGTGGGACCCATTAGGATTGGCGAGTGTGGGTGTGGGAGCAACCGTGCACCTTTGGGCCTCATTGGACTGCACCATGACTCATCCCTTGACCTTGGTCAAATAGGTTCAACTCTCTTTCACTTTGAATTTCTTCCTCGGGCACGTGCTATGCTCGCCCAAACCAATCCCCCCCTCCCCTCAACTTGGTTGGGCTTAAGGCTTGGGCCCATGTGCTTTGAGTGTACGTGGGGCCCAGTGAGAAAGAATAAACATTTAAATATCACAAGCCGGCGGCAACCCATCAAGCTAATAGGGCCACATATTAGCCCTCGAGACAGGATTGCTGACATGTAGGGACCTCTATCTTCCAAATCAGTCCCGGACGATGACACATTGCTCGGACTCTTAACTCAAACAGAACAGTTGGAATCGGATGGCTCTCCTCTTCAGTCCTTTGTGAGTTTTCAGCTAAACATTAGGCATGTAGGACAGGTGGCAACACAAGTTGTATTTTAGCCACGTTGACCTCAGCGGGTGGGAATTTCCCGTTCATTTAGATCAATTGGGAGGAGTTAGGTGGACAATGGATCCATTGCCCTTAATGTTTTCCTCTTACACTTCCACTTCTTACAAGCTCGTTACTTTCGCTTTGTCTATGTGTCTGCAAACTGTTTACTTCCTTAGTACCTTGGTTATAGACAGGGATGTAAATGGTACTCGGAAATCTGATTCAACAATTTACATATTTATCAGGTTCGGATCTAAAAGTTAGACTCGATTTTTATTGAGTCAAGTTCGTGTATGACCCTTTCAAACCTTAAACCCGATAACAAACCGAAAAGAGAATAGATGTTATAAAATGAAACTCCCAGTCATACATTTCACTATATTTAAGTTGATAAAACTATAAAAATGAGAATTTGATCACCTTATTGTTACAAAAATAAAGTAAGAAAATTTTCAGTTTGCATCTAATAAATTGAAATACACTTTAATAGATAAATTTAATAGGAACTTGATTATATCTATTTGAAATTCAGATCTAACTCAAACCCGATAAGAAAGATGAGATTCCGACTCAAACTTGATTCTTTATCGGGTTCAGTTCGGGTTCGAACATGACATAGATCTGACCCAAATGCGACGCGTTTACACCCCTAGTTGTAGCTCTTTCAATATTGATTGATTGGTAAATGCTCAGTTCTTATTCTTTGTTAACTCGGGCATCTATGTCGTTCTTTTATCTCTTGAACTTTTCATGGTCGATTCTAGTCCAGGAGGTTCTCAAGAGTGTGATGGCATGAGTCCCTTCCAGGGGCCCAAGGTTTTTTATCAAATTCTCAGGTTGTGCTTCTCCTCAATAGAGATGAGAATGGACATGTTCATGGGCCTCCATTGGACATGTCCAATAGAAATTTTTCTATAAGAATATGAATTTTCTCATTTTCTTATAGAAAAATTTCTATTGGACACGTCCAATGAGAGCCCATGGACACATCTATTATCATCCTTATTCCTTAAATAGCAGAGGAAGAGGATAATTCTCGAGAAATCAGGAGGGGTGGATATTAGGATGGTGGTGTCGATGAGGGAGTCTAAGGATGTGAAGCCCAACTGCAACTTATTAACTTCAAAATACCCAAACAACTTCAATTGCAAGTCAGGGTCATCATCGTCAGACCTAACAAGGACAACGCGGGTTGAGAGTATTAAGACTAGCAATTAATAGCTTTTTAAGATAATATCGTCGAACCCAGACCTAAAAATAACTACCTCGACGCCACGCTGGCGAAGCAAAAGCGTTTAGCGCCGACGTAGCCTGTCAGACCGATTTTGGTAATTAAATTTGGCGAGTTCTTTTATTGAAATTAAATATTAAAACATGATTTTTTTTAAAAATACATATACTGAAAACCTAAAAGTTTTTTTTTTTTTTTATATACCCAAAGTTTTTTGCTTATTTCCCCCTCAAAAACTCTATTTGCATGTACACTCGTTTTTCCTTTAAAAAGTATTGGGAAACAAAGAATTTTAGTGAATCTTTGAGCTGAATTGAGACATGATCTGTTGATAAAATCACACGAATAATGATTGTTGTGTGTTCTTTTCTCATTGGAGATGAACGTGGTATATTCACATGTTCAATTCCGTTTCTGATGAATAAGATATTCAAGACGGAAGTCGGCCTAATTCAATAGCTGAAGGGGACAATAAGAAGTCAAAATACTTTAGTCCCATATTGGATATAGTGTGAAAAGTTAAGGGGTTTAAATATGAAAAGGTTGAAACAAAGGGTGTGCCCATTGGGTACTTGGAGTTTTTACGCGCGTTTGGGGAGAAACTATGCCCACACGCGCGCGCCGCCACCCGCCCCAGTGCCGGTGCATGGTACGTGGGCTTGGGTGCGGCCTTCGGTTGGGCCCGGTTCTTTTTGGGCCGAGCCATACAAAAACCCGAACCGCGGGTTATACGAATGTGGCTTAGAAAATCTGGCCTGATTCACACCCGCTTTTAGAAGCGAGCGGTTTACTCCAACAGACAGAACGTTTCTGAAACTGTTCTGGCAGTTTCACCTGTCTGATAGCGCTCCTCTTGATCATTTCCAACACAGAACAGACAAAATCTGAAGAATATCAGAAGTTCAGAATTTTTGTCATAATATGTATCTTCTTAAAACATAAATTCTTCTTTCTCCCTCCTTTCTTTTACAGTGAATATTCCTCCATATTAAGACAAATATCTCTCTGAAATTTGTCTTCATTCAAGCTTTGAAATTTCAATTAGCGAAGATACTGATTAACTAAGTTTCGACCGTACGGTAATTTGGTAGTGCTATCCAAATACCGTGAAGGAGTGTTGTATCTTAGGAGACAAGCGTCCAGTAACCCATTAGTACCGTAGCGGGAGACGTAATTGTCTTAAGGAGATTCGCTGCAAGCATACCTCACTCCATGCATTGTATTATTAAACTAACATTCTTTTTACAGAGGTTATGCTAGAATATTTATTCATTTAAATATTATTGTGAATATATTTAATTATATATTGAGACTGACTAGTTCCAGTCTAATTGGTATTTTACTAAGGAAGATAATTGAAAGATGGTTCTATAATTAAGGAATGTTCTATTGAATGAAAAACCTTCCACCTGATAATTACCGACCTGGCCAATTAGATCGGTGACATTGATTAGTTGTCAGATCTGACAATCTTAAGACAATTAAAATTGAATTTACTTACTTTTACTATGTTTGAATTGCAGAAGATGTCTGAAACTAATTAAGATAGTTCCAACAAGGCACCTAACATGCAAATTCAGATAGTGGTGTCTGCTGCACTTTCTAACCCGAAGTCGGAGAAGCCAGAAAAATTTGATGGCACAAAATTCAAGTGGTAAAGAAGATACTCTTCTACCTGACCACTCTGCATCTGGCCAAATTCCTACAAGAAGATCCACCAGAAATCAGAACTGATCGGGACTCCGTCTTTGCAGTTGATGCATGAACACAAGGTGACTTCCTTTACCGAAATTATATGTTAAATAGACTGGATGACTCTCCTTATAATGTCTACAATCATATCCCAACGGTGTAACGCCCCGATTCCACAGATACGGGGACGTCACTGCGACGTATATACGTTGGTCAAAAGGTGCCCCCACGTATATACGCTAAGCATAAAAGTACAATAAGGATCAGAGTACACGATAAGGCGTGATATCCATATATATATGCCAACTCAAGATACACACATACAAAGTCATCACAAGATATTATAAAGTATTACACGATACATGTGCATTACATCATAACCAAGTCCAAAAGGATATATACAAATATGTATACAAAAAGCTCACAAGTGGAAAGAAGATCTCGTGAGTCAAAAGGTAAGTCTGGCACGAGGACCGGAACTAATCTGCCTGCTCACTAAAGAAAGCCTGATCTTCGGTGGATGGCTCCACTTCGACCCAAGCCTCGGAATCTGAATATGCAAATCCAAGGGATCAAGACATATAACGATAAACAATATATATGGCCAATGGCTAGGATACATGAATAAAGAAAACTGGAACGGTCTGATGAATATAACCAACAGGTAAGGAAAGCATATATAACTGAAGTCAGAAAGGAATGAATGCATAGCTCTAGTCTATTATTATTATTACTTGCTTTACTGTGATATCTAGCTATGTGACCCAGCGTCCCAGCGCACATAGATCCATATCCTAGTAACTCAAGGTTGTTATTGGAAACAGCGGGGGTATCGACGAACTATGATTACAGTGGACCCCGTACATGCCCGGGATAACGGTCCAGGATTGTTTCCGTTGCTTGGTGACGGAAGCCAGCCGCTAGGCTATTCAGGAGGGTCTTATGTATGCCCTTAGTCATGACTGATTCAGGAATAGGGAGCAAGCACTCCCCTCGGTCCCCTGGTGTACCGCAGGTTAGACCGGAATATGATTGTACAATATACCTACTACCACTGTAAACACGAACACGTATCGATATCCGCATATTTCCCCCGACCCATATGTAAGTTGGTGCTTTTTATGTAAAAGTCAAGTGTATCATGCTTGTTTTAAGAGATGGCATGATAAGTGGTGATATTACTATTTAACATGTCATGAAACGAGTATATGCAATAATAAGTCATGAGATAACAAGAGATACATCCATCCAGTAATAGGTCATGTAGAGCCAGTATTGAAGCATGAACAAGCAAGATATAATACACATATAACAAGTATAAGAACCAAATTCAGAACAGAAATTAACTATGACACACAGTCAGAATTAGTCGACTAGGGGTAAGGGTTAGTCGACTAATAGGGGTCTCCAGTCGACTAACAGATATTTAAGTCGACTAAGTCTGTTGATACAGAAAGTTGGATTTCTGGTCCAGGGAGGATTAGTCGACTAGGAGGATTCAGGAGTCGACTAATAGGGATTTCCAGAGAGTTGAGATTTAGGTCCAGAAAAGATTAGTCGACTGATATTTGGGGTAAGTCGACTAATACTGTGTTTTCCAGAAAAGCTAAGTTTCAGCTAAGTGTTCTAGTCGACTAGCTCCTAGGGTAAGTCGACTAATCGTGGGAAAAACAGTGACAGAACAGATTTTCTGGAAATTGTGTTTGATGGTTCAATTCATGGTTTTTGGTGACCTAGGTGTACAAGAGGTGTAGATACAAGTGTTCTAGGGCTAATTCAAGTCTTGGTGAGTGAAATACTCACTTGGAACCGTTTGATTGAAGCTCTACGAGTCCGGAAAGAGTGTGGTTGATGGTTAGCTCCTAATTGATCCTTGACGACGAAGAGAGCTACGATCCAAGCTCCAAAGAAGTGACTTGAGCTGGAGGTGAAGAGCTTGGGGAGTTCTTGGAGCTAGGGTTGTGGTTGAGGAAGAAGAGGGTTGGTGAGAGTTCTTCTCTCTAGTGTTGAAATGAGGAAGAAAAGGATTAAAGTGTAAAGGAAAATGTATTTATAGGATTGGAGATTTTGTAAAGGGGTTGGAATTAAGATAGAAGTGAGGGGTTTTCTTGCAAAAAGGAGGGGGTGAGGTGTCCCTCACCTGGCCACTTGGCCGGCTATGGGAGAGAGAGAGAATGAGTGGGATTAGATGGAAAGTGGGTGGGAAATGAGGTGGAAATTGTGGAATTTTGCAATTATTGAAAAAAATGTCCGAAATTCAAGTATCTCGGAATGACCTGAAAATTTTACCAAAAATCAAGAATAATATTTGAAGGCTCATGGTGCAATTCGTTTGAAGAAATAATTTACAGTTTTAAAATTAAAAATCCCGGAATCAGTTATCTACCGACTCCGTTGGAATTTTCATAAATTCATAAAATTCTCAAAAAAAGTATTTAGATAGAAAATATGATTCTAAGAAATAATGTCTAAAGGATCTTCTAGAAATTCCTAACTGTTTACAAGATAAAAATCTGAGAATCGATCAGCGGCACTGGTCGACACCGGTTTTGAAAATATTTAATTAATTTCAGGAAAATTCCGGAAAATCATATAAAATCCAAAGTACAGGAAAATGACATTTGGAACTGAAATCGGTCGAATATAGGAAGTAATTCGGAAAAAAATACGATAGGGAAACTGAATACGCAACTAAGTACGTATTCCGGGAACGGGGTATTACAAACGGCAAAGAAGTTATCGGTAAGCCTCAACAAACGGTACTAAGAAGTTCGTCGATGGACAATTTCTGGAGTACAAATGGTGGATGGTGAGACTGTGATTAGATAGGTGCAAGAGTTCCAACTTATATTACATGAGATAGAGGCTGAATGTATGATTCTACCTGAAACTTTTCAGGTTGCTACTATTGTGGAGAAATTCCCACCAGCGTGGAGAGATTTTCAGAGCTACCTAAAGCACCAGCGCAAGAGCCGAAGTTGGAAGATCTCATTTGAGGCTTAGATTGAGGAGGATAACCAAAATCCGAGAAGAGGAGTAACAAGAACTCCTATGAAGTAAAGCCCAATATGATTGAAGACTCAAAGGAGAAAGCGTCTACTTCCAAATGCTTAAAGCAGAAGAAGAATGCCCCAGGGTTAAGGGTTCAAGTGGTCGTGCCGAGCCAAACCCGACCCAGGCACGGCGGGCTAGGAACCAGGCCTGGCTGCCCGGCCCACCCAGCCAACAGGCTGGAGGACTAGCCCAGGCCCGAGTTCCAAATGTGGAACCCGGCATGGCCCAAGGCCCGGGTGCCTCGGACACAGGTCAACCTACCAATTTAAAAAAACTTAAAAACTTCTTAAAATTCTAAAAAAAACTAAAAATTTTCAAAATTTACTTGTTCAAGTTGTGATAAAATTAGAAAAAAAACAAGGCATAAAAGATTACAAATACCAGATTAAGAGCTTGTAGAGTTTGAGAACTTGAGGCTTGAAAGCATGTAGAGTTTGTAGAGAAATATCTTGTAAAGCTTTTAGAGAGAAAGAGAGCTTGCAGAACTTGAGGAAAATGAAGAGGAGAAGTTTTTATTGTGATGAAATAGACTGGGAAAATTAAGCTTGTAGAGGGAGCTTGAAGAACTTGTAGAGAGATAGCTTGTAAAGCTTGTAGAGAGAAAGAGAGCTTGTAGAGCTTGAGAAAAATGAAGAATAGTTTTTATTGTAATGAAGTAGAGTGGGAAAGTTGAGGTATTTATAGAGGAGAAGTGGAGTATTTTTTGCAATCCTTTTGCAAAAAAAAAAAAGAAGAAGCATATACTCGTTAGGGGGGTATTTGAAAAAAAATTTACAAATACCCCTCCAACGGCTATAATTGCCGTTGGGATTGAGGCAGGGGGTGTTTGCAAAAAAAATTTGCAAATACCCCCACCCAACGGCTATAATAGTCATTGGGATGGGCTGGCTGGACCGGGCCAGGCTCGGTCGGTCTGGCCCGCTCATCCCAACGGCTATTATAACCGTTGGGCGCTGTTTTTTGGGCCGGGCCGGCCCGGGGCCCGGACTTTAGCATGGTCCGTCGGGCCGTGGCCGCCTTTGGCAGACTCGGGGTCAACCTGAGTTTTCCCCGGACCTGGGTTCTTCGTGGGCCGGGCCGTGCCCGTGCGGGTTGTCAGGCCGGCCCAATCCATTTGACACCTATACTCAAGGTACAAAGGCAAGGACCAAAAAGAAAAGAATAAGCGCTTCAAGAGAACTTGCTACATCTGCAAAAATGAGGGACACAAGGCGAATGAATGTCGCAGTCGTTCTAAAAAAATAAGCCACAGGAAAACCTGACCGACCATGCATCGCCAAGCCTATTAGCTGTTGTGTCAGAAGTGAATCTGACAACCAACAACAAAGATTGATGGGTAGATAAAAGGGCTACCCAGCACATTTGCTCAGAGAAAATATTATGCGCTGAATGTCAAAAACTGGAGCATGATGAGCAACTATTCATGGGTAACTCAGTCGTCTCCAATGTTGAGGGAAATGGAAAGTTCATACTGAAGTGGACATCTGGGAAGGAACTCACTCTGAACGATGTGCTATATGTTCTAGATATTCGCAAGAACCTGATCTCCGGTTCAATCCTTAGGAAGAAAGGTTTTAGAATGATTTTCAAATCTGATAAAATCGTACTTACCAAGAATGGGGTGTATGTGAGCAAGGGTTATCTCGTTGTTGGCCCTTTTAAGGCCAATGTTGCTGTTGTGGATAAAAAGTCCATATATCTATATCTGGAGCTCATAATAAAGAAAAATCTTATGTTTATTTGCTTGAGTCTCCTATTTTATAGCATGCTAGATTAGGGCATGTAAATTACAAGTCTTTACAGAACTTGTCTAATTTAGGATATATTTCTAAACTCAACTTGAAAGAAATTCAAAAGTATGAGATATGTGTTGAAGCCAAGTTCGCGAAAAACTCATTTCACTCAATTGATCGAAATACATAACCTTTAAGGTTAATATAGACTTGAAGTTTGCGCCAATAAGATGTGAAAAAAGTATTTTATTTTATTGATGATTGTACAAGATACAGTTATGTGTATCTTCTAAATAGTAAGGATGAGGCAATGCGTATGTCTTTAACATATAAAGCCGAGGTTGAGAATCAACTCAATAAGAATATAAATATTCTAACATCTGATCGTGATGGATAACATGAATCAAATAAATTCAGTGAGTTATGTGCTAAATTTGGTATAATTCATCAAACTATAGCACCATATGCTCCTCAATGGAATGAGATTGCTGAACGAAAAAATAAAACTTTTAAGGAGATGGTTAATTCCATGCTCGTAAGTTCAGGAGCAGCACAGAACTTGTGGGAGAAAACTCTGTTAACTGCAAATTATATTCTAAACAGAGTACCCAAAGAAACTTGATCTTATACCTTTTGAGATTTGACATGGTAGGGCATCTTCCTACCATTACCTCAAAATGTGGGGGACCTTACAAAGATACTGGCACCACTACCTAAAAGGACTAAGTTGGGAGTAAAAACAATGGACTGTGTTTTCATAGGCTATGCCTTAAGAAGTAGTGCCTGTAGATTTCTGGTACATAAATTAGATACACCCAATATTCTTGTAACATGATTATCGAATTCAAAGATGATTTGTTCTTTGAAGATATCTTTCCGTACAAATGAGAAGAAACAAATACTTCTAAGAAAAGAACACATGAAACAGCATTCAGAGATGAAAGACCCAATGAACCAATAGTTAATGCAGAAGTTGAACCAAGAAGAAGTCAGAGATCGAGAATCTCAAAATCTTTCAGTCCAGACTTCATAGCATATGCGCTTGAAAGTAAGCCTCAAACATTTAAAGAGGCTATGTCTATTCCAGAAACATAAATATGAAAAAAGTTATAAATAGAATATAATCCATCTTAAGCAGTCATACTTAGGAATTGACAAATTTGCCTTCAGGCAATAAACCAATCGAGAGTAAGCGGATTTTCAAAGAAAATTAGATCCAATGGATCTGTCGATGAATACAAGGTTGGTTAGTTTCCAAGGGTTATCGACAAAAAGAAGGACTTGACTATTTCGATACTTATTCGCCAGTAACAAGAATAACGTCCATTCGGATGTTAATTGCGATTACAGTGTTGCACAATTTAGATATCCATCAAATGGATGTCAAGAATACATTCTTAAATGGTGAGTTAAATGAAGAAATATATGGAGTAATCTGAAGGATTATAGTCAAGGGCCAAGAACACAAAGTGTGTAAATTAGTCAAATCTTTATACGGTTTAAAACATGCTCTAAAACAATGACATGAGAAATTCAATAGTGTCATGATCAAAGATGGATTCACTATCAATAAATGCGATAAGTGTGTTTACAATAAGACAGTTGGAAATGCATGTATTATTATTTGTCTTTATGTAGACGTCATGTTGATACTTGGGACAATATTGAAGTTATTAAGTGTATAAAATGTAGGCTATCCAACAATTTTGACATGAAGAATTTGGGGTTGCTAATGTAATTTTAGGAATTAAAATCAAAAGAACACCAAATGGAATCAGTATATCTCAATCTCATTCATGGATAACATGATGAAAGATTCATGGAACATGGGATAAAAGAGAATACGAATCATTTTCTCCCACACATCCAACTTCACAAGAATATAGAAACTAGAACACGACAGTTAGAGTATTATCAAATCATCGAAAGTCTAATGCATTTAATGAATTGTACTAGACCCGATATTGCTTACGCTATAAGCAAATTAAGTAGATACACTAGTAACCCTAGAGATGATTATTGGATTGCTCTACTATGAATAGTAGGCTACGTATCTAAAATCAGGAAATATGCCTTGAGATATAAAAATATCCACATGTACTTAAAGAGTATAGCGATGCTAATTGGATCGCAGATTTTGAGGAATTGAAATCAACTAGTGGATACATATTTACTCTTGGAGGTACAGCGGTATCTTGAGAATCTTCCAAACAAACATGCATTGCCCGTTTCGACAATGGAATCAAAATTTATAGCCTTGGATAAGGCTGGAGAGAAGCAAAATGGTTTCGATAATTTTTAAAAGATATACCACTGTAGCCAAAGCCAGTGCCCCCCACATGTATTCATTGTGATAATCAAGCAGCGATATTTAGGGCACAAAACCTTACATATAATGGTAAGGCTAGACATATTCGTCGTAGGCATAACATTGTTAAGTAGTTGCTCTCAAATGAAATTATTTCTATTAACTTTGTATCGTCAAAAGATAATCTAGCGGATCAGTTTACTAAATATTTAAGTGGAGAGCGTATAAACTGCGCATCGAGGAGAATAGGGTTAAAAGTCTAACCTTACCGAGTCAGCTTAAAGGAAACCTCATTTAGCGACTGGAGATCCCACAGACTAAGTTCAAGAATAAAAAACTAATTCTGATTGACTCTGCAAGTAAGTACTTAGGAGCTTGACTTCAATCCATACTTATAGTGCACCCAAGTGCTTTCTACAAGTGGAATTAGGATAAGCTAAACGCTTTTAATAATGCCTATATCTTGTTATCAAAACAAGTGGGGTAGAGTAGACTACTCTTAATAGGACGATCACCTACTAAGTAGAGAGCTAGGTCAGCTTTTTGGGAGTCTCTATGAAGGCTGTGATTCCCTATAGATATTCTTTGAAAATAAGAATGTCCAAGGCCAAAATGGACACAACCGAGAATCAAAGTTGATTTTGGAAAGTTTCTATGTGAGGCCTGTTGACTTGGCTTCCATAAATGGCTGACAATCCAAGACTTAGTTCACTAATTAGCCAGTAAATTCGATAAATTTTTCGCTATGAAAGGTTCAAGACCTGATTCACCTATCCTGATGCAATTTCTTTCCCAAAATATTTTTCACTATAAAGTCAGTTTCATTGTGTGTCAATTTCTTGAATCTCCATTTATTATGGGAAATTGTTAGGAAATAAAGAATTTTAAGTGAATCTTTGAGCGGAATTAAGGCATGATCCGTTGATAGAATCACACAGATAATGGTCATAGTGTGCTCTCCTTCTATTGGAGATGAACGTGGTATATTCACATGTTTAATTCCATTTTCCGAATGAATGAGATATTAAAGACGAAAGTTGGCCTAATTCAATAGCTAAAGGGACTAAAGAAGTAAAAATACTTTTGTCCCACGTTGGATATGGTATGAAAAGTTGAGGGTTTAAATATGAAAAGATGGGAATAAAGAGTGTGTCCTTTGGGTACTTGGAGTTTTCACGCGCGCTTGGGGGGAAACCATGCCTACACGCAGCGCGTGCTGCTTGCCCCGTCACGGTGCACGGGCACTAGCTGCCGGTCAGAAAATCTGACCCGATTCATGCCCGCTTCTAGAAGCGAGCGGTTTACTCCAACAGACAGAACGGTTCTAAAACCGTTCTGGCAGTTCCACCTGTCTGAAACGGTTGTGACGGTTCTAACAGAACCGTCACAATATTTCCTCCAACGGGCTCCTAGGAGCGCTATAAATAGCGCTCCTCTTGATCATTTCCAACACAGAACAGACAAAATCTGAAGTATATCAGAAGTTCAGATTTTTTTTTTTGTCATAATCTATGTTTAAATTATTCTCTCTCTTTCTCTCTCTTCTCTTATAGTGAATATTCCTACATATTAAGGCAAATATTCTCTCTAACATTTGTCTTCATCCAAGCTTTAAATTCCAATTAGTAGGTACTGATTAACTAAGGTTTGACTGTACGATAATTTGGTAGTGCTTCCAAATACTGTGAAGGAGTGTTGTATCTTGGGAGACAAGCGTCCAGTATCCCGTTAGCACCCTAGCGGGGAGTAATTGTCTTAAGGAGATTCGCTACAAGCGTACCTCACTCCATATACTGTATTATTGAACTAATGCTCTTGTTATAGGGGTTATGCTGAAATATTTATTCATTTAAATATTACTGTGAATATATTAATTATATATTGAGACTGACTAATTTCAGTCTAATTGGTGTCAACTAAGGAAGGAATTGAAAGGTGGTTCTGTAATTAAATCATGTTCTATTGAACGAAAAACTTCCCACTTGATATTTACCGACCAGACTAATTTAATCTGTGACATTGATTAGTTATCAGATCCAACAAAAAGTTTGTTGGCATACCCCTCTGTAATCACACTTGCAATATGACAAAACCACCTTTAATTTATCCAATTGCAAATATAAATTTTACATATATACCCTCAGAGCATTATTTTTTTATAAACTTTATGAAAATTAAGTTGCAAATAAGATATATGTATCTTGTTTTTTTTCTATTTAAAAATTATATTTGTAAAGAAATAATAAAAATATAAAAATAAAAGATGCACTGCGCATATCATTTTTATTAGAACTTGCAAACTTGTATATGCCCTATAATATTCATTTTTAAATATTATTTACTAAAATATTGATAGTAGTGAGTCTAAATTTCCAATGGTAGTCTTCTCAGTGGACTTTGTTTTTTTGGTCATTTTCTTCTTATTTTTTCTGACTCTTCTCAAGAAATAATAGTGTCTTATTGATTATCTTTTTTTATGTTTAAAAATATGTTATTAATATGAAAAATGAAGTACTACAAAAATTAAAGTTGCATCCAAAGGGTAATTTTCATCATATTGAACAAAATTGTAACGATAGGGGTATACGCTCAAACTCTTTAGAATTAGAAGGGTATACACAAAATGTTTTTGAGGGTTAAGTAACCAATAGGCTGAGTTTTGAAGGGTAATATAAGCAAAAAAACCACCAAAAAAGAAAAATATGGTCAAAGTCAATGCATCCGACTTGAGTCAGGCCGCGTCTGACCAACGCCACAGATTCAACCCAAGAAATTTTTTGAAATAATCCTAATTTTAAAATAACTATAAAAATAAAGTCATCCCAAAAATAATTCCAAAAACCGACCTCCCTCGGCCACGTCGGCCAACAGTTGACTTTAGGCGCCAGCGTGGCGGGAGGGGGGTGGTTCACAGAAGTCTGACCTTGGTAAGGCCGGACTTATTTGGCGACACTTGTAGAAGTCCGGCCTTATCAAGGCCAGACTCGTATCACTTAACCAAAAAAATACAAATTCGCATGCCATCAACATTCTGTATTATAATCTGTATTGGCTAGTTTACAGAGTCTGATCTTAGTAAGGCCGAACTCTGTATGGCAAAATTAAAAAAAATGAACCTATAAGGTGGGGCCCCAACTCGCTCAGTTCACTCGCTCTCTCTCCTCTCTAACTCTCCCCCCTTCTGTCCTAATTCTCCCCCTCAGGCTCTCTCTCCTTTAACTCCCCCTTCTGCCCTAATTCTCCCCCACAGGCTCTCTGAAAGTACACCTAGAGGGGGGTGAATAGGTGTAAGGCTAATCTAATGAGAAATAATGCGGAATTTAAAACAAGTAGCAACAAACTTAGTGTAACCAAAGAGTGTAGCCGAATTCTCGGTGAAGGGCTCTGGACTATCTCCTCTAAATTTCTCTAAATAAGAGTTGAGGTGCTATGTAAAACTCTCTTGGTTCAACACAAGTGAGCACACACACAAGCAATACCAAGCATATAAGTATGAATGAACAATATGAATCAATGCAAGGCACAATATAAGAGAGAGTTAGAGATAGTGGATCAAACACAAACACCAAGATATGTTTCGAGGTTCGAGCACCCAGCTCTACGTCCCCGCCTTCACACAGAAGGATTTTCACTATAGCGTCCACACATGACTTCCCACACATGGAACCTCCACTGAGGATTTGGGCAAATACAACTAGGAGTACACAACTCCTCTCTCAAATAGCAACAACCTCTATATAAGAGGTTAGGCACAAAGCCAAAGCAAAAGAAAAGATTTACAACACTTGGTGGTTTCAACAACCACAAACCAAATTTTCTCACTAAACAAGATCCTATAAATAGGATAGATATGATAGCTCAAGTGTGAGAAAATAAGTGTTTGGAATAAAGAAAAATACTTGAGAAAATCCCCAAATAGATATAGAAATTTAGATCAAAAACCAATTCCCAAAAGACTCTATTTTCTTTGAAATTCTAACACTTTAAAACAAATAAAGAATGATCTTTTAAACCAAAAACTCTTTAAAACTTGTAGCTAAAACACTTCTAAAGATGAGAAAATTTGCTCTTCAAATTGTTGTTTAAAACCAGCACAAATGAGGGATATTTATAGCCCCAAACAAATTTTGCCCGTTGGCAGCTGGAAAGGGCAGAATTGCCCTTCCGGTCGACCGCCCGATCGACCGCCAACGGTCACTTTTCTGACCGTTGAGCCAGCGGTCGACCGCCCGGTCGACCGCCCAGTAGACCGGCCCCACCCGAGAGTGGGGTGCTTCCAGTCGGTCGACCGCCCGGTCGACTGGCCGAAGAGGCTGGCCATGTGCACGTCTTCGTGCACATCGGTCGACCGTTCCGGTCGACCGACTACTGGTCCGGTCGACCGGCCGGTCGACCGCCAGAGCCTGGCAGGGAATATTTTTAGGATTTAAAAACTCGACTTTTTAACTTCAAATAAATCCCATAAAATCACATAAATTTCACAAAAATATGTTCTTATAAGATCTTTAAAATACAAATATGTGTGACTAAAATTCAACACATATTTCAAACAATTTAAACCATTTTTGTGATATTGAAATTTTGCCTTAAACTAAAAATCGTATTTTCCAAAAACTAGGATTTTGAAATGGAAAAACCGTTTTCTCCAAAATACATGTAAATACAAAAACATGATATTGAAACAACTTTGAAGCATATTGTATATGGATAGAATCCTATATACATATAAAGATTTATATCTATGTTTTGACATGAAATCCAAAAATAAGTTTTGTTTAAATACAAAACTCCAACTCATGAAATAGACTGTCAAAGTAAGTTTTTCTAAATAGATGAAGCATAGATGTATATAGATCAAATCTAATATACATTAAACCATATAAACTTGTTTTGATTCTATCTATTCATGAAAACCATATATATGAAAAATCGAAACCGGTTAAACCGAAAACCAAACAAATAAACTTTAAACTGTGTGTGTATGTGAACTTGAGCATATCAATACTATCTAATCTTTATAATGATCTAAACACAATCTTAAACTAAACAAACCGAGGTCTTCTTATAGAACTCCTTCTCCAAGTAGACTCGATCCAAACACGATCCACCGAGCTTGACTCTAACCAAGTACTAGATGTGATCTTGACGCTCGAGCTCTTGAATCAACATGTGAAAGCTCTAAAACACCTTTGTTGAAGCTAATCACCAACTAATATCTTGATCAAATATCTGAAACTAAATATCACAAGATTATTAGTAAACTATAACTACATGAGTTAATCATTATTAAAACAAGAGTGAAGGGCCTCTGGGCCAACAATCTCCCCCTTTTTTGATGATGACAAAACTCATGAGTTATATATGCATGGATTAAAGTTAAGCTTCATAGAAGCTCCCCCTTAACTCATGCATAGCAATAAACAATAAAGATATACAGTGAATGCTCAATATAGATATGCATAAACATGCATAAAACAAGAAAATGAAACAAACATGATCTTTGATACCAACGAAATAACACGCTCTTGAAACCAATTTTAAAATAAAAATGTTCTTAAAAAATGCTGCTCTTGATAACAACAAAAGATGCTCTTGATACCAATGGTAAAAAATAACAAATTCAAATAAACATGCATATATAAAACTCCAAAATATCTCCCCCCTTTTGCCAAATCATCAACAAAGGGTACAAAAACTAAAGGTATAAATAATATTTTTCTTCCTTTTTACATAAATTAAAACAATAAAGGTGTATATGCTACATACATTCATGAAGAGGAAAGACGTGAAGTTAACCCCCCCTACATACATGCATTTATATGAAAAGAGATGACTAAACCCTAACCACATAAAGCATAATAGACAATGTATAAAAGGAGATGTGAAGCTCCCTCTGCACACGTGTAAGACATAAAGAAGAGCGGTCAACCTCCTCAAAATGAGATACACTCAACATGAATATATATATATATATATATATATATATATATATATATATATATATATATATATATATATATATATATATTATAGAAGATGTTAAGCTTCCCTTGCATATAAACAATAAATATCAAAAATATTTTGATACCAAATTATGATACCAATAGAAACTGAAACATGATACCAATTAAAAAACATGAACCAATCTTTTTGTTAAACACTAAAATTATTTTGCAATAGAGATACCAAATAGAGAATAATATCAATTTAATATTCTTGATACCAATATTGAAAATGAAACATATATCAAATAAAAATATTTTTCATTAAGAGCGTAGGAAACCAATTGAAAACTAAGATATCAATTTACAACCATCATTTTTCAATATAAAGAGTGGGAGGAAGATACCAATTATAAACAAAACCGATTGCAAGGTAAAACATGAATTTTCTCCCCCTTTATGAAATATAAATGAAATAATGCATAAACTTGTATAAGATACCAATTGAAAAATAATTGTCATTAAGACTAAATCAATCTTAGCATAATAAGATTTGTGCTCTAAGATATAAAGATATAGTAAGCACAATCAAATCATATATATGTGTGTGTGTGTGTGTGTGTGTGTGTGTGTGTGTGTGTATGTATGTATATGTATATGTATATGTATGAAAGTAAATGCCAATAGACATTGATACTATTTGAAGTTGAAGCATACATATATAGAAACGAATATGAGTATACAAAATAAATATCAATTGTGATACCAATTGAAAATACAATGAGGATCAAGTGTATAACTCATAATACCTTCCCTTTCATGCACATGTTAAAAAGTTTTTCAATTTGAGCATACAAGGCATGGTCGCCCATCCAACCACCCTTCGATGGAAGGGGTTTTCAAAAGTAAGTTTGAAAATAATATTAGCATAATTGAAAAACCTTTCAAACCAAAGAAATACGCAACTAACTTTATGATAATCTTGAAAACTAGTACGAAATTCTTTAAGTAAGGAATAAAAGAAGAACATATTCCATGAAAAACATGTAAGTCACACGATTATCAACACTCAAAATCTATAAAGCACATATCATACTCATGAAAACAAAGTTATGACAAAACATCAAGTAATGTGAGTGTAAGAATCATGTAATCACAAAATCATATGAATAGGCAATAAAGCTCAATATGACATTCCTTTATAACATGAAAAATATGAAAATTTAATTTTCATTAAAACAATACTAACTTCAAGGCATATGTATGTTTTATCTAAACTAGAAGTATACATACATATCTAAACACAAACGAGTCCACAAAGGATTTTGCATAAAACGCAGATGACTCAAGGTTATACATGTATATCTTAAAGTTTTGGCAAATTGACATATACATGAAGTTAAAATATATTGTCATAAAACATGTCCAAAAATAGGGAATACAAGATGAAATACACTAATCATCAAAACTAGGCTATACTAGTACATCTAATGGGTACAAATGAGCAATTAAGCACAAACATAAAATAATCTATTTGTGGCTCACTAGTTATACAAGTATATACACAAGTTTTAATGAAAGTTACATCTAAACATGTAATCAAATCATGAAGCATAAAAACAAAACATAAACTAATATGACCATTATATGAATGCACATGTTTAGAGTTATGATATACACGATAGCTAAACTAAAGTGAGAACACAAAAGATGGATCCATATGAACATGAGTGTATCTCAATTACCATACATGTATGTCACAAGTCTAATTATCATGGCATTTAACATAGTAAGCAAAACATGCTAAAAATCAATAGTATGAAAGAATGTAAACTAAATGAGAGTTAGAGATCATTACCAAAACCATGAGGGCACATCTATATATCTCCAAACCATGGTGGTCTCCCACCAAACTCTCCTTGAAAGTGATGCATCCAAATTGTCACCATTTAGCTCGGAATGCATTCACCTCAAGGCACCAACAACTCTCACGTCATGTGAGAGCCTACACCTACATCAAATAAAATAGGAGTGATTTTTGATACCCATACTCTTTTGGGTCCATGGGGTTAGCTCATTTCCTAACCCAAACAAATCTATTTGTAAAATTTGGATCATCAATTCTATCAAAATAAAATTTTGCAACGTAGCCCTACGTCCATAATGTGTACACGTGTACACATGAGCATACATAGCGTTATGAGTGTGAGCATGAGAAGCATGTGTAAGTCGTGGTTTGTGTGCATGTATTGGTGGAACTTGTTTCTTGCGAAACATGGATTCCAAACGTGTGTGGTTCATGGCACATTGGCTTAAAGTGGAGCCTAAACAATCAACAATCTTCTTTAACAAACATATATCATTTTCAATCATCGAAGAAGAGGTAGAGCATGCTAAAGTAATCTATATGGTGAAGCTACACTTGTTGACACTTTAAAAAAGACAAGATTCCTACTGGCCTGAACAATGTCTAAACTTATTGACATTTACAAAATACAAGTGACAGACAAGCTGACGACCAGTCCTATACCCATCTCCGAGGGACAAATCAGTAACTTGGACTCTACTGATCCAGTGAAGCAGACAGTGAGCCCAGATTGTCTTTGAATAGTCCTCAACAGGTCTAAGATGCTAGGTTAGCTCAACACTTAGCATCACATGAGCCCAAAGGGATAGCCTCGCCTGAGAGGCTAAGATTGCCCAACTTCGCCTTGGAGCCGTTCAAAGCTCCATCAGGAAGCTAACTTACAGCTTCGCCTGAAGTGCTCAGTTAACTCCGTAGAGAGTTAGCTTCGCTCGAAGCCACACGCAACCGCGCAGATGGATGTTCGGTAGCTTCGCCACAGATGTTCTAGCTCCGCTGAAGAGCTTTTTTTCTGACTTCGCCAGATGCTCCTTCCAGTTCCGCTGCGAGCTCGACGCGACAGCTCCGCTGCGGTCCGTCATGGTCAATCTTTGACCAATCAAATCTCCAGATGAGATCAAATCAATTCAAGATCAAGATCAAATCTGTAAAACACCTAGAGGGGGGGTGAATAGGTGTAAGTGCTAATCTATAAACTAAATGCACTAAATGCGGAAGCTAATGCAAATCTTGCAACACACTTAATACAGTCAACAAGTGTAGCCGAATTCCCCTTGCGAGGCTCTGGACTAACTCCTCTTGATTCTCCTAGATATGGGTTGAGGCGCTATGTGAAGCTCTTGTTGATAAGGTACAAGTGAGGCACACACACAATCAAGCCAAGCATGTAAGAATGAATAGCAATATGAAATGATGCAAGGCAATATGAAATATGCTCAACACAAGCAAGTGTGATATGATATGAAGTATGATACTTTGTACAAACGTAAAGAGAGAGTTAGAGAAAAGTGGATCAAACGCAAACACAAAGATATGTTACGAGGTTCGAGCACCCTTGCTCTACATCCCCGCCTACACCACCGTGTAGGATTTCCAATCCACTATACCGTCCACCGAGGACTCCCACCGAGGGAACCTTCACCGAGAAGGATTTGTTACAACAATAGGAGTACCTAACTCCTCTCTCAAACAACAACCTCCACCGAGGCCAACAACCAACAACAACCACCTCTACCGAAGAGGTTTACAACCAAACTCAACCACCTCACACTTGAGGGATACAAACCAAACTCCACTCTACCTAAGAGGGAGCAAATCAACAACCCAATTACACAACCTCAACCTCTACCAAAGAGGGAGCAACCAAGAAATCAAGGGTTACAAAAGGTGGTCTCTTTCAACCACAAACCTCTTTCCTTTTTCTTTTTCACAAAAACAAGATCCTAATAGATTAGGATAGGTGATAGCTCAAGTGTGGAAACAAGGTGTTTTTGGAAACCAGCAACAAAGAAAAACTACTTGGGAAATCACTTGTAAATGATAGAAAATGAAAACAAAACAATCTCCCAAAACCCTAGCTTTCTTTGATTTTCCAAAAACCCAAAAACAATAAAGATTAAGTCTTTTTGGCACTTAAACTCTTTTAAAAACTTGTTTAAACACTAGAGAAACACTGAAATTTTTCTCCTTTAAAACCTTGGCCAAAATCCCAAAGAAATGGGGTTTATATAGGCCAAAACAGAAACTAGCCGTTAGAGCTGAGCTGGCAGCTCTGACAGGCAACGGTCGACCGGCCGGTCGACCGTCCAACGGTCATATTTTGACCCGTTGGAGCTACCGGTCGACCGCCCGGTCGACCCAAACAAACAGAGAGCAGAACTCTCTGCAGCGGTCGACCGTCCGGTCGACCGGACCACTGTGCTGCCAGACGTGCACAAGTCTGTGCACGTCGGTCGACCCGTGCGGTCGACCGTCCCTTGGTGCGGTCGACCGTCCCGGTCGACCGACCAGCCTGTCAGCACAAAAAATAAGATCAGAAAAATTGGGAAAATATTTTATAAAAATATTTTATCTTTTCTGAAAATTCTATAAAACTTGTTTTAACATTTTATATTAAAAACATAAACATGTGATAAAAATTTCAAGACATATATCATCATATCAATTCATTTTTTTGTGTCTTGCCAATTTTATCAAAAACCAAAACTTGTATTTTTTATCAAACTTGATTTATCAATAGGAAATCTGATTTTTCCTAAAACTTATAGAAATACAAAAACATGATATTTGAACATTATTAAGCATGATGCATATGGACATAGATCCAATATACATTCAACAAATATATCATAGTTTTTGTCTTTAATTTCAAACATATGTTTTATACCAAAACATAAAACTACATGAATAGGTATGTCAAATTAAGTTTGTATAAGTCATATAGGCATGTATGTATATAGAGCACATCTAATATACATATAAAACATGTAAACTTGTTTTGATCAAACTATTCATGAAAACCAACTTCAAAACATAAAACGTGTGTGTTGTGCACTTGAGCATATCAACTATACTAAGCTTTACAAATGGATCTAAAAACACAATCTAAACTAGGATACCTAAGTCTTCTTGATGATCTTCCATCTTCAAGTTGACTTGCTCCCAAAACTCCATCCATGGGCTAGGCAATGTGTGATCTTTAAGCTTTGGCCCTGGAATCATTATGAATAGCTTCTAAACTCCTTGTTGAAGCTAATCACCAACTAATATCTTGGTTAATGATCTGAAACTTAAACAACACAAGATTATTAGTAACATAACTACATGAGTTAATCATCATCAAAACTAGGGTGGAAGGCCTTTGGCCAACAATCTCCCCCTTTTTGATGATGACAAAACTCATGGAGTTATATATGCATGGATTAAAGTTAAGCTTCAAAGAAGCTCCCCTTAACTCATGCATAACAAATAAGTAAAAGATATGCAATGAATGTACATAAACATGTATGCATCAATATGCATAAAACACATAAACATGTTCTAGAAGCTTTAGATACCAATTAAATTAATAAAACAATAATAGCACATAAACAAAAACACTAGATGCTCTAGATACCAATTACCAATTAAACTCAATATTAAACTTAATATATGCAAAAACATAACTATGCATATATCAAACTCAACCAAATCTTTCTCCCCCTTTTTGTCAATCATCAACAAAGGGGTAAACAATCAAAGCCATCAATAAAATGAGGGGTAAAATCTTTCTTCCCCTTTTGAGTCAATCAAACAATACAAACAATGGTCTCCCCCTTTTTGTCTAAAACAAAAAAACAAAGTCAATAAGGGTGACTATAAAAAAAAACATGATATCAATTGAAAATATGTCAATGAAGCATCTTGATACCAAATGAAAATAAACAAAGATCAATAAATGTTATATGCTATATACATTCATGAAGAGGAAGACGCTAAGTTAGCTTCCCTACAAATATGCATTACATGAAGGAGGGATGTTAAGCCCTAATTCACATAACACACATTATGTAATGAATAAGAGGAGATGTGAAGCTCCCCCTACACACGTGTACCACATAAAGAAGAGATATTAAGCTCTTCATTACACAATACACTCAACATGAATCTATATGTGGGAGAGATGTTAAGCTCTCATTGCATATAAGAAATATAAATCAAAACTTTTGTATTTTACTTTAAACAAAAAAATTTTAGATACCAAATTAAAACACAAGACATCTTGATATCAATGGAAATTAAACATAATAAATTTTGAATGTCTAAACACAAATTTTGATACCAATTGTAAATGTTTTACCAATTGAAAAGATTTTAGAAACATTGATACCAATTGTAAGAATTAATCATTTTAAACATATAAACAAATTTGATGTTGATATCATATGTTTAAAATAACAACTTTTATCATAAAGTGTGGGAGTACAAATACCAATTGAAATACAAAATCAAATTTTCTCCCCCTTTATGAATTACAAACTAAAATGATGCATAGTCTTGATATCAATTTAAAAGTGATCAATTTAAACAAAATTGAAACTCAAGCACTAGCATAAACACAAATATATATATGTATGAAAAATAGATACCAATAGAAATTGATATACTTGGAATTGAAAGCATACGTACATACAAAACATATATGAGTATATAAGAAGATCAAAATAATACCAATTGAAAGAGTTCAATGATACCAATTGACATAACAATAAGTTCAAGTGTATACATCATAACCTACCACCCTTCATATGCCAAGGTAAAAGATTTTCAATGAAGCTTCAAGGCATAATCGCTCATCCATCCTCATATTAAGGGTAGGGGTTTTCAAAAATAGATTTGGAAAATAAGCTTTGTTTGAAAAATCACTACCAATTGAAGAATACGAACTAGTCAAAATGGAAAGTTTTATTAACTAGTACGAAATCCTTCAAGTAAGGAATAAAACAAAATAATTTTCATAAAAACACATGTAAATCACATGGTACTTGAAAACACTCAATATTCAATAAAGTCCATACATGCTCATGAAAAACATACTCATGAGAAATATTTTTAAAAGTGATGAGTGTACAAGAAATGTGTGACATGACATTATGAAATTTTCAATTAAGCTCAATTATTCCTTAAACATTGAGAACACGAAAATCATCAAAACTTATTTAATCTTCATGGCATACGTATGTCAAGTATAAATTAAAATATACATACATATCCGAAACACAACGAGTCCACAAAGGTATATGCATGAAGGCACGTGGCTCAAAAGGATAAACATGTATATCTAATAGTTTGGACAAGATAGACATATACATGAAGTTAACCAATAAAACACAAAATCGAGAAAAACTAAATCTTCATCAACAAATTTCATTTCACGGTATATGTATGAATTATCAACACAATAAGTATACATACATATCCCTAAACACAATTGAGTCCATATATAGATTTGCATGAAAGGCAAATGACTCAAGGGGTATACATGTATATCTTAAAATTTGGCAATACAAACATATACATGAAGTGAAACACACAATCATAAAACAAATTAAAAAAAATGAGAATACAAGTTTAAAATGTATGAATCATCAAAACTAGACTATACTAGCACATTTAATGGGTTCAAATAAACGTTCAAGCTCATACATATATTGATTTATTTGTGGCCCACTATATGCACAAGTATATAACTAGTCTTAATGAAAACTAACACTTAAACAAGTAATCTAAACATGAAGCATCAAAACACAATATAAAATCATCATGATAAGACTAAAACATGATTATTATGTAAATTCACATGTATTAGATTCATGATGTACATTATAGCTTAAACAAAGGTGAGAACACTAAGTATGGGTTCACATAAGCATGTGTGTCTCAAATACTATACATGTATGTCAAGGATCTAATAAACATAGAATGAACATACTAATCCATAGACATCAAAAACATGCTATAAAATATCAAAACATGCTATAAACAATGAAGTGGAAAGCATGTAAACATAATAAATGAGAGTAAAGGATTGTTACCAAAACCGAAGAAGCAACTCTCCTTATCTCCAAAACATGGTGGTCATCTCCACCAAATCTTCCCTTGAAAGTGATGCATCCAAATGATTTCCTTTAAGTCCGGAACGCATCCACTCCAAGGTGTCATCACTCTCACGTCATGTGAGAGCCCACACCTACATCAAAAACAATAGGAGGGTGGTCTTTGGTACCCATACTCTTTTGGGTCCATGGGGGTTAGTCCCTTCTCTAACCCAAACAAAATTCTTTGCTAAATTAGGAGTATGTAATCTATCATAACAAAATTTAGTAAGGTGGCCCTTACGTCCACAATGTGTACATGTGTACACATGAGCATACGTGTGATGGTGTCCGTGAGGAGCATGTGTATGCCGTGGAGGGTGTGCATGAATATGTGGGACTTGTTTCTTTCGAAACAAGGTTTCCAACCGTGTATGCCCTTCTACACATTGGCTCAAAGTGGAGCCCAAACAATCAACCTTCTTCTTAAGTAAACAAATATCATCATTAATCCTAGAGGAAGAAGTGCATGCAATAGGTGTGCTAGAATGTGAAGCTACACTAGCATGGCAAACTTGTGCATTAATCTTATTTGTAAAATTTCATTTTTCTTTAAACATGCATTTAACTCATTTGAAATGGAAATAATTTTATTTTTCAAATCTACATTTTCTTTCAAAGCAAAATCAATTTTTGAAGACAAATTTTCATTTTTCTTCAAAAGAGCATGGCAATCATTTTTAGATTTTAAAATTCATTTTCTTTAAGTGCAAGTTCTAATTGAGATCTCAATGAATCCCTTTCATTATAGACCTCAACCTTCTCTTGCAAAACATTGTTAAGTCTAGCATGCAAACTTTTATTTTCTTGTTCATTCTTAGACTTTTCTTTTTCAACAATTATATTTTTCTATTAGTTTTTCACAAACAATAGAAAGTTCTTCATTTAAAGCATGGGGATCAACATAATCATTTGAAGAACTAGCACAATCATTACTATCTAGTTGAGATTCCGAATGTACCTCAAGGGAGTCATTCCCTTGGACCATATAGCATTGTTGTGGCTCGGATTCTCCACTAGATTCCTCTTCTTGTTGGATTTGTACTTGAAGCTTGGAGGTGGTGGTTGTTGACAACAAATTCCACACTGCAAAGGCGGAATCAATGTTAGAAATACGTAAAAGATAATCTTTAGATAAAGTGCTTCTAATGGCCTCAAGGGCTTGTGCATTTGCCTCTATATGATTGCTATCACTAAGGAAGGATTCCTTGGTAATGGTAAGGTAAACTTTATGACCTAGGTTTGTAAATAAAAGGTCATTCTAATCTTCCAAACATGAATGTTGGAAGGGTCAAACATAGGTGGGGTCATGAAGGCCATGGTAAACTATATGTGTGCAAACAAGCAAATGCAAACAAAAGATTAGCAAGCAAATGGATCTAACTCCTAGGATGTTAAGCCTAAGTATCAGGAGCACTAGCTCTGATACCAATTGTAAAACACCTAGAGGGGGGGTGAATAGGTGTAAGTGCTAATCTATAAGCTAAATGCACTAAATGCGGAAGCTAATGCGAATCTTGCAACACACTTAATACAATCAACAAGTGTAGCCGAATTCCCCTTGCGAGGCTCTGGACTAACTCCTCTTGATTCCCCTAGATATGGGTTGAGGCGCTATGTGAAGCTCTTGTTGATAAGGTACAAGTGAGGCACACACACAATCAAGCCAAACATGTAAGAATGAATAGCAATATGAAATGATGCAAGGCAATATGAAATATGCTCAACACAAGCAAGTGTGATATGATATGAAGTATGATACTTTGCACAAATGTAAAGAGAGAGAGTTAGAGAAAAGTGGATCAAACGCAAACACAAAGATATGTTACGAGGTTCGAGCACCCTTGCTCTACATCCCCGCCTACACCACCGTGTAGGATTTCCAATCCACTATACCGTCCACCGAGGACTCCCACCGAGGGAACCTTCACCGAGAAGGATTTGTTACAACAATAGGAGTACCTAACTCCTCTCTCAAACAACAACCTCCACCGAGGCCAACAACCAACAACAACCACCTCTACCGAAGAGGTTTACAACCAAACTCAACCACCTCACACTTGAGGGATACAAACCAAACTCCACCTCTACCTAAGAGGGAGCAAATCAACAACCCAATTACACAACCTCAACCTCTACCAAAGAGGGAGCAACAAGAAATCAAGGGTTTACAAAAGGTGGTCTCTTTCAATTACAAACCTCTTTCCTTTTTCTTTTTCCACAAAAACAAGATCCTAATAGATTAGGATAGGTGATAGCTCAAGTGTGGAAACAAGGTGTTTTTGGAAACCAGCAACAAAGAAAAACTACTTGGAAATCACTTATAAATGATAGAAAATGAAAAACAAAACAATCTCCCCAAACCCTAGCTTTCTTTGATTTTCCAAAAACCCAAAAACAATAAAGATTAAGTCTTTTTGGCACTTAAACTCTTTTAAAACTTGTTTAAACACTAGAGAAACACTGAAATTTTTCTCCTTTAAAACCTTGGCCAAAATCCCAAGAAATGGGGTTATATAGGCCAAACAGAAACTAGCCGTTAGAGCTGAGCTGGCAGCTCTGACAGGCAACGGTCGACCGGCCGGTCGACCGTCCAACGGTCATATTTTGACCCGTTGGAGCTACCGGTCGACCGCCCGGTCGACCCAAACAAACTGAGAGCAGAACTCTCTGCAGCGGTCGACCGTCCGGTCGACCGGACCACTGTGCTGCCAGACGTGCACAAGTCTGTGCACGTCGGTCGACCCGTGCGGTCGACCGTCCCTTGGTGCGGTCGACCGTCCCGGTCGACCGACCAGCCTGTCAGCACAAAAAATAAGATCAGAAAATTTGGGAAAATATTTTATAAAAATCTTTTATCTTTTCTGAAAATTCTATAAAACTTGTTTTAACATTTTATATTGAAACATAAACATGTGATAAAATTTCAAGACATATATCAATCATATCAATCATTTTTTTTGTGTCTTGCCAATTTTATCAAAAACCAAAACTTGTATTTTTTTATCAAACTTGATTTATCAATAGGAAATCTGATTTTCCTAAAACTTATAGAAATACAAAAACATGATATTTGAACATTATTAAGCATGATGCATATGGACATAGGTCCAATATACATTCAACAAATATATCATAGTTTTTGTCTTTAATTTCAAACATATGTTTTATACCAAAACATAAAACTACATGAATAGGTATGTCAAATTAAGTTTGTATAAGTCATATAGGCATGTATGTATATAGAGCACATCTAATATACATATAAAACATGTAAACTTGTTTTGATCAAACTATTCATGAAAACCAACTTCAAACATAAAACGTGTGTGTTGTGCACTTGAACATATCAACTATACTAAGCTTTACAAATGGATCTAAAAACACAATCTAAACTAGGATACCTAAGTCTTCTTGATGATCTTCCATCTTCAAGTTGACTTGCTCCCAAAACTCCATCCATGGGCTAGGCAATGTGTGATCATTAAGCTTTGGCCCTTGAATCATTATGAATAGCTTCTAAACTCCTTGTTGAAGCTAATCACCAACTAATATCTTGATTAATGATCTGAAACTTAAACAACACAAGATTATTAGTAAACATAACTACATGAGTTAATCATCATCAAAACTAGGGTGGAAAGCCTTTGGGCCAACAAAATCTAATCAAGATCAAATCTGAGATCAAATTTGGCAGTTGAAAAACACCTAGAGGGGGGGTGAATAGGTGTAAGTGCTAATCTAGTGAACTAAATGCTCTAAATGCGGAAGCTTAAAACAATTCTTGCAATCACACTTAATACAATCAACAGTGTAGCCGAATTCCCCGTGAAGGGCTCTGGACTAACTCCTCTTGATTCCCCTAAATATGGGTTGAGGTGCTATGTGAAGCTCTTGTTGATTAAGTACAAGTGAGGCACACACACAAAGCAATCCAAGCATATAATGAATACGCAATGTGAATTAATGCAAGGCAACACAAGCAAATAGATATGATATGGCAATATGAATTATGCTCAACACAAGCAAATATGATATGATGTTATGAATGATGCTTTGCACAATGTAAAGAGAGAGTTGAGAGATAATGGATCAAACGCAAAGGCCAAGATATGTTTCGAGGTTCGAGCACCTTGCTCTACATCCCCGCCTACACCACCGTGTAGGATTTCCAATCCACTATCTCCCACCGAGGGAACCTCTACCGAAGAGGATTTGTTACAACACTAGGAGTACCAAACTCCTCTCTCAAACAACACCTCACAACTGAGGGTAGGCCCGTAGCCAATACAACCACAACACCTCTACCGAAGAGGGTTACAAACACCAACTCCACCTCTCACTAGAGAGCAAACAACAACTAACTCCACCTCTCACTAGAGGGAGCAAACCACAATCCTCAACCTCTACCGAAGAGGGAGCAGCCCAATCAAAGCAAGGGTTTTACAACAAGTGGTTACAAAGATCACAAACTCTCTTTCTTTTCTCTTTTCCAAAAAACAAGATCCTAAATAGATTAGGATAGAAGATAGCTCAAGTGTGGAATCAAGGTGTTTTTGGAAACAAGCAACAAAGAAAAACTACTTGGGAAATCTATTATAAATGATAGAAAAATAAAAACCAATATAATATCCCAAAACTAGTTCTCTTTGATTTTCCAAAAACCCAAAACAATAAAGATGAAATCTTTTTGCTCTTTAAACTCTTTTAAAAACTTCTTTTTAAAACCAGAGAGTAGGGAAAAATTAGCTCTAAAAAACTTGGCCCAAATCCCAAAGAAATGGGGTTTTTATAGGCCCATCAGAAAACTAGCCGTTAGGCTGAGCTGGCAGCCTGACAGGCTACCGGTCGACCGGCCGGGTCGACCGCCAACGGTCAGAAATGTGACCGTTGGGCAACCACGGTCGACCGGCACGGTCGATCCAAACAAACAGAGAGCTCTGCTCTCAGACCCGGTCGACCCGTACGGTCGACCGGATTTGTGCCTGCCAGACGTGCACAAGTCTGTGCACGTCGGTCGACCCTATGGGTCGACCGGCACTTGGTGCGGTCGACCCATACGGTCGACCGACCTAGCCTGTCAGCACAAACCTGGGTCAAAATCTGGGTTAAAATATTTTGAAAAATCTTTTTATCTTTTCTAAAATCACCAAAAATAGTTTTAACACTTTATATTGAAACACAAACAAGTGATAAAAATTTCAAGACATATATCAATCATATCAATTCATTTTGAGTCTTGCAAATTTTATCAAAATCAACACTTGTATTTTTATCAAACTTGATTTTTCAAAAGCATGAATAGGATAGTCAAAATAAGTTTGTCTAGCAGGTTTAAAGCATGTATGTATATCTAGAATATATCTAATATACATAGAAATAAAGTAAACTTGTTTTGATCTACTATTCATGAAAACCAAATCCAAAACATAAAACGTGTGTGTTATGTGCACTTGAGCATATCAACTATACTAAGCTTTACAAATGGATCTAAACACACTATCTAAACTAGGATACTTAAGTCTTCTTGATGATCTTCATCTTCAAGTAGACTTGCTCCAAAACTCCATCCATGGGCTAGGCAATGTGTGATCTTGAAGCTTTGGCCCTGGAAACACTATGAAAAACTTCTAAACTCCTTGTTGAAGCTAATCATCAACTAATATCTTGATTAATGAATCTGAAACTTAAACACCACAAGATTATTAGTAAACATAACTACATGAGTTAATCATCATCAAAACTAGGGTGGAAGGCCTTTGGGCCAACAATCTCCCCCTTTTTGATGATGACAAAACTCATGGAGTTATATATGCATGGATTAAAGTTAAGCGTCAAAGAAGCTCCCCCTTAACTTATGCATAAAACAAATAAACATAAAAATGCATGAATGACAATGCATAAACAAGATGCTCTAGAGATCAATTAACATTAAACTATATTAAACTTAATATATGTAAAAACAAAATATGCATATATCAAACTCATAAACTCAAAATCTTTCTCCCCCTTTTTGTCAATCATCAACAAAGGGGTAAACAATCAAAACAATAAAATGAGGGGTAAAATCTTTCTCCCCCTTTTTATCAATCAAAACAATAAAAACAATGTTCTCCCCCTTTTTGTCTAAAAACAAAACAAGGTCAATAAGGGTGACAATCAATTAGGATATCAATTGAAAATATGTCAATGAAGCATCTTGATACCAAATGAAAAAAACAAAGATCAATAAATGTTATATGCTATATACATTCATGAAGAGGAAGACGCTAAGTTAGCTTCCCTACACATATGCATTACATGAAGGAGGGATGTTAAGCCCTAATTCACATAACACACATTATGTAATGCATAAGAGGAGATGTGAAGCTCCCCCTACACACATGTACCACATAAAGAAGATATGTTAAGCTCTTCAATATAAGATACACTCATCATGAATCTATATGTAGAAGAGATGTTAAGCTCTCCTTGCATATAGTCAATACAAATCTAAACTTTTGTATTTATTTTAAACAAAATTTTTAGATACCAATTTAAAACACAAGGCATCTTGATATCAAAAGATAGTATTTTTCTTTTTAAGCCATATAAATAATTGAAATGACTATTTTCTATCATAAAGTAAGGGAGTGGAAATACAAATACCAATTGAAATATGAAAATCGACTTTTCTCCCCCTTTATGAAATACCAACAAAACTATGCGTAGGCTTGTAATAAGATACCAATTGAAAACTAATTCAATTGAAATAATAGTTGAAGCTCAAGCTCTAGCATAAACAAGATTTGTGAAAATTTATATTTTGAGCACAAATAAAACAAGTATATGTGTATGAAATAGAATGAGTACCAATCACCAATAGATGATACCAATTGAAAACATACTTACACAATAAACATATGAATATACAAAAGGATCAAAATGATACCAATTGAAAGAGTTCAATGATACCAAATGACATAACAATAAAAGCATGGTATAACTCATATAACCAATACCTCCCAATCATGATTCAAGTTTTAAATGATTTTCATTTTAAAGCATACATGAACATGATCTCCCATCCAACCTCCCATCAAGGGTAGGGGTTTTCAAAAATAGATTTGAAATTAAGCTTTGTTTGCAAAATGAAGAATACCGTAACTAGTTAAATGGAAAATCTTTTAAACTAGTACGAAATCCTTCAAGTAAGAAATACAACAAAATAGTTTTTCATAAAACATGAAATCCACAAGATAATCAACACTCTAATTCAATTAGGCATAAATATGACTCATGAAAACAAAACATGAGCAAAATATAAATATGAGTGTATAAATAAAATGTGTAGATCATAATCATGAAAATATTTCATTAAGCTCAATTATTCCTTAAACATGAAAACATGAAAACATAAAAATCATCTAAACTATTTAATCTTCAAGGCATATGTATGTCTAATACAAACTAAAGTATCATACATATCCAAAACATAAAGAGTCCACAAATTATATATGCATGAAGGCACGTGGCTCAAAAGGATAAACATGTATATCTAATAGTTTGGACAGGATAGACATATACATGAAGTTAAACAATTAAACACAAAATCAAGAAAAACTAAATCTTCATCAAAACAAAGTTCATTTCATGGTATATGTATGAATTGTCAACACAATAAGTATACATACATATCTCTAAACACAATTGAGTCCATATATAGATTTGCATGAAAGGCAAATGACTCAAGGGGTATACATGTATATCTTAGAGTTTGGCAATAATAACATATACATGAAGTGAAAACTCATAAAACAAATCCAAAAATGGAATACAAGTTTGAAATGTATAAATCATCAAAACTAGACTATACTAGCACATCTAATGGGTTCAAATAAGCAATCAAGCCCAAACATATATAGATTTATTTGTGGCCCACTATATGTACAAGTATAAGTCCTAGTCTTAATGAAAACTAACATCTAAACAAGTAATCTTAACATGAAGCATCAAAACACAATATAAAAATCATCATGATAAAACTAAAACATGATTACTATGTAAATTCACATGTATTAGATTCATGATGTACATTATAGCTTAAACAAAAGTGAGAACACTAAGAATGGGTTCATATAAGCATGAGTGTCTCAAATACTATACATGTATGTCAAGGATCTAATAATCATGGTATTTACATACTAATCCATAGACAATGAAACATGCTATAAAACATCAAAACATGCTAAAAATTTTAATTATGAAAGCATGTAAATAATAAATGGGAGTAAAGGATTGTTACCAAATCAAAGAAGCAACTCTCCTTGTCTTCAAAACATGGTGGTCCTCTCCACCAAATCTTCCCTTGAAAGTGATGCATCCAATTGATTTCCTTTAAGTACGGAACGCATCCACTCCAAGGTGTCATCACTCTCACGTCATGTGAGAGCCCACACCTACATCAAAAACTCGAGGGGTGGTCTTTGGTACCCATACCTTATTGGGTCCATGGGGGTTAGTACCTTCTCTAACCCAAACAAAATTCTTTGCTAAATTATCAACATGTATTCTATCATAACAAAATTTAGTAAGGTGGCCCTTACGTCCACAATGTGTACAAGTGTACACATGAGCATACTTGTGATGGGTGTGTCCGTGAGGAGCATGTGTATGCCGTGGAGGGTGTGCATGCATAAAGGATGGAACTTGTTTCTTTCGAACCAAGGTTTCCAAACGTGAGTGGTTCAAGGCACATTGGCTCATAGTGGAGCCCAAACAATTTACTCTCTTCTTTAACATACAAATATCATCATTAATCTTAGAAGAAGAGGTACATGCATTAGGTAGACTAGATGAAGAAGCTACACTAGCATGACAAACATGTGCATCCATCTTATTTTGCAAAACAATATTCTTATCTAAACAAACATTCAACTCATTTGAAATAGAAATAATTTTATTTTTCAAAGCAACATTCTCCTTTAAAACAAAATAAACTTTCGAAGACAAATTTTCATTTTTCTTCAAAAGTGTTTCACAATCATTTTTAGATTTTAAAAAATTATTTTCTTTTAGTGCAAGATCAAGTTGAGATTTCAATGAATCCCTTTCATTAGAAATCTCCTCCTTCTCTTGCAAAATCATGTTAAGCTTAGAAGACAAATTCTCTTTTTCTTTATTTAAAGCACAAGTCTTCTTTTTCAAAAGGTTGTATTTTTCTATTAATTTTTCACACACAATAGAAAGTTCTTCATTTAAAGCATGGGGATCAACATAATCATTTGAAGAACTAGCACAATCATTATCATCTAAGTGGGTTTCCGAGTGTACCTCAAGGGAGTCATTCCCTTGGACCATTAAGCATTGAGAGTCGGATTCTCCACTAGACTCCTCCGGTTGATTTGGCACTTGAAGCTTGGAGGTGGTGGTGGTTGTCAACTTGTTCCACACTACAAAAGCGGAATCAAGATTAGAAACAAGCATAAGATAATCTTTTGAAAGCGTGCTTCTAATGGCCTCAAGGGCTTGTGCATTGGCCCCTACATGATCACCATTACCAAGATAGCATTTCTTGGAAGCGGCAAGAAAGACATGCAAACCTAGGGTCTTTAGGTACATGGACATCCTATACTTCCAAACAACAATGTTGGAAGGATCAAAGCTAAGTGGGGTCATGAAGTCCATGGCAAACTATATGAGTGTGCAAACAAGCAAATGCAAACAATAGATTAGCAACCAAATGGATCTCACTCCTAGGATGTTAAGCCTAATATCAGGAGCACTAGCTCTGATACCAATTGAAAAACACCTAGAGGGGGGGTGAATAGGTGTAAGTGCTAATCTAGCGAACTAAATGCTCTAAATGCGGAAGCTTAAAACAATTCTTGCAATCACACTTAATACAATCAACAAGTGTAGCCGAATTCCCCGTGAAGGCTCTGGACTAACTCCTCTTGATTCCCCTAGATATGGGTTGAGGTGCTATGTGAAGCTCTTGTTGATTAAGTACAAGTGAGGCACACACACAAGCAATCCAAGCATATAATGAATAAGCAATGTGAATTAATGCAAGGCAACACAAGCCAATAGATATGATATGACAATATGAATTATGCTCAACACAAGCAAATATGATATGATGTTATGAATGATGCTTTGCACAATGTAAAGAGAGAGAGAGTTGAGAGATAATGGATAAAACGCAAAGGCCAAGATATGTTTCGAGGTTCGAGCACCTTGCTCTACATCCCCGCCTACACCACCGTGTAGGATTTCCAATCCACTATCTCCCACCGAGGGAACCTCTACCGAAGAGGATTTGTTACAACACTAGGAGTACCAAACTCCTCTCTCAAACAACCACCTCACAACCGAGGGGTAGGCCCGTAGCCAATACAACCACAACACCTCTACCGAAGAGGGTTACAAACACCACACCAACTCTACCTCTCACTAGAGAGAGCAAACAACAACCACCTCCACCTCTCACTAGAGGGAGCAAACCACAATCCTCAACCTCTACCGAAGAGGGAGCAACCCAATCAAAGCAAGGGTTTTACAACAAGTGGTTACAAAGACCACAAACTCTCTTTCTTTTCTCTTTTCCACAAAAAACAAGATCCTAAATAGATTATGATAGAAGATAGCTCAAGTGTGGAATCAAGGTGTTTTTGGAAACAAGCAACAAAGAAAAACTACTTGGGAAATCTATTGTAAATGATAGAAAAATAAAAACCAATACAATATCCCAAAACCTAGTTCTTTTTTATTTTTCAAAAACCCAAAACAATAAAGATGAAATCTTTTTGCTCTTTAAACTCTTTTAAAAACTTCTTTTTAAAATCAGAGAGTAGGGAAAAATTAGCTCTAAAAAACTTGGCCAAAATCCCAAAGAAATGGGGTTTTTATAGGCCCATCAGAAAACTAGCCGTTAGGCTGAGCTGGCAGCCTGACAGGCTACCGTCGACCGGCCGGGTCGACCGCCAACGGTCAGAAATGTGACCGTTGGGCAACCACGGTCGACCGGCACGGTCGACCCAAACAAACAGAGAGCTCTGCTCTCAGACCCGGTCGACCCGTACGGTCGACCGGATTTGTGCCTGCCAGACGTGCACAAGTCTGTGCACGTCGGTCGACCCTATGGGTCGACCGGCCCTTGGTGCGGTCGACCCATACGGTCGACCGACCTAGCCTGTCAGCACAAACCTGGGTCAGAATCTGGGTTAAAAAATTTTGAAAAATCTTTTTATCTTTTCTAAAAATCACCAAAATAGTTTTAACACTTTATATTGAAACACAAACAAGTGATAAAAATTTCAAGACATATATCAATCATATCAATTCATTTTTGAGTCTTGCAAATTTTATCAAAATCAACACTTGTATTTTTATCAAACTTGATTTTTCAAAAGCATGAATAGGATAGTCAAATAAGTTTGTCTAACAGGTTTAAAGCATGTATGTATATCTAGAACATATCTAATATACATAGAAATAAAGTAAACTTGTTTTGATCTACTATTCATGAAAACCAAATCCAAAACATAAAACGTGTGTGTTATGTTCACTTGAGCATATCAACTATACTAAACTTTATAAATGGATCTAAACACACTATCTAAATTAGGATACCTAAGTCTTCTTGATGATCTTCATCTTCAAATAGACTTGCTCCAAAATTCCATCCATGGGCTAGGCAATGTGTGATCTTGAAGCTTTGGCCCTGGAAACACTATGAAAAACTTCTAAACTCCTTGTTGAAGCTAATCATCAACTAATATCTTGATTAATGAATCTGAAACTTAAACACCATAAGATTATTAGTAAACATAACTACATGAGTTAATCATCATCAAAACTAGGGTGGAAGGCCTTTGGGCCAACAGCAGTTGCTTGCTATAATCTCTTGACTCTCCTAAAACGAGTAAGAGGATCAAGGGAGATCTTCCAATTATATGGAAAGGATCAAAACAGATCAGGAGACCGACCTACCTACTACTTCTAGCTTCGCAGAAGCTGACCTAGCCTCGCAGTAAGGCTACTTTCCAGATTTGAACAGATTTGACTCAATCTGTTTCCATATTTTCAAGCGACAATTATACCCTTGGTCTCCCTATAAATAGCCCACCGGAGGCACAAGGAGAGGACGACACGCTCCACGAGAAGAGACGCAGAACGCACATAGGTAAAGAGAGAGGCGGCTAAACAGATATCTATTCTCTTGTTTCTAAGAATTCAGAGAATTCAGAGAATTACTTCTCTAATCAGGGTGCCGATACCCTAATACCTTCTTCTCAAGGAATCTCCGGAACCAGGCGAGAAGGAATTCCTAAGTGGAGGCGGTTTTGAGAAGTAACAAGAGGGTTCTACCAACCTTCTGTTCTCTGATTCCCCAAACCAGGCGAGACGGGAATCCTATCGATCGCATCGTCAAAGGGACAAAGTGGTCGCGCGCTGACCAGACTCCTATCGGCACACTTCTCCAGAATCTCAGAGGAGATCTACTTGTAATCTTTTAGAATACTTGTAATTTAGCTCCTCGACTCTTTTTTGTAAGTTTTCCCCTTTTGCGAAATCAATGGAAAACAACACTAGCATGGCAAATATGATTATCTAAATTATTTTTTAAAGAAATATTTTAATTAGAAATTAAATCCAATTCCTTTGAAATAGAAATAATTTTGGTTTTCAAAGAATCATTTTCTTTTAAAACAAATTCAAGTTTTGAAGATAGAACCTCATTTTTCTTCAAAATATTTTCACTATCATTTTTATTTTTCAGAATTTCATTTTCTTTTAGGGCAAGTTCAAGTTGTGATTTCAAAGAGTCCCTTTCATTTGAAATCTCATCCCTCTCTTGCAAAATAACATCAAATTTAGAAGATAAAATTTAATTTTCTTCTTTTAGTGCAAAACTTTTCTTTTTCAAGAGATTATGTCTTTCTAACAATTTTTCACAACCTATAGCTAGTTCATGATTTACAGCATGTGCATCCATGCACTCATTACAGGAACAACTAGTACTATCATCTAATTGAGTGTCCGAATATACCTCAAGGGAGTCATTCCCTTGGACCATGAAGCAACGTTGGTCGGACTCTTCTCCACTAGATTTCTCCTTTTCATTGATTGGCGTTTGTAGGTTGGGAGATGTTAATATGTTCCACACTGCAAAAGCGAAATTACAATGAGAAACTATATTTAAATATTCTTTGCTAAGAGATTTTCTTAGTGCCTTTAGGGCTTGTGCATTAGCCTTTTTATGCTTGTTATTATCAAGATAAGATTTCTTAGTAGCGGCAAGGTAAACATGCATCCCTAGAGTCTTGAGATACATACTCATCTTAATCTTCCATACGCCGATGTTAGAAACATCAAACATAGGAGGGGCAAGGTAATCTATAAGTGTAAACAATATGTGTGCAAATACAAATCTAGATTAGCAACCAAGATCTCACTCCTAGGTGGTTAAACCTAATATCAGGAGCGTAGGCTCTGATACCAATTGAAAGTACACCTAGAGGGGGGTGAATAGGTGTAAGGCTAATCTAATGACAAATAATGTGAAATTTAAAACAAATAGTAACACACTTAGTGTAACCAAAGAGTGTAGCCGAATTCCCGGTGAAGGGATCTGGACTATCTCCTCTAAATTCCTCTAAATAAGAGTTGAGGTGCTATGTAAAGCTCTCTTGGTTCAACACAAGTGAGGCACACACACAAGCAATACCAAGCATATAAGTATGAAAGAACAATATGAATCAATGCAAGGCACAATATAAGAGAGAGTTAGAGATAGTGGATCAAACACAAACACCAAGATATGTTTCGAGGTTCGAGCACCCAGCTCTACGTTCCCGTCTTCACACAGCAGGATTTCCACTATAGCGTCCACACAGGACTTCCCACACAGGGAATCTCCACTGAGAATTTAGGCAAATACAACTAGGAGTACACAGCTCCTCTCTCAAATAGCAACAACCTCTACACAAGAGCCTAGGCACAAAGCCAAAGCAAAAGAAAAGATTTACAACACTTGGTGTTTCAACAAACCACAAACCAATTTTCTCACTAAACAAGATCCTATAGATAGGATAGATATGATAGCTCAAGTGTGAGAAAATAAAGTGTTTGGAATAAAGAAAAATACTTGAAAAAAATCTCCAAATAGATATAGAAATTTAGATCAAAAACCATTCCTAAAAGACTCTATTTTCTTTGAAATTCCAACACTTTAAAACAAATAAAGAATAATATTTTAAACCCAAAAACTCTTTTAAAACTTGTATCTAAAACACTTCTAAAGATGAGAAAATTTGCTCTTCAAATTGTTGTTTAAAACCTGCTCAAATGAGGGGTATTTATATCCCTAAACAAATTCTGCCCGTTGGCAGCTGGAAAGGGCAGAATTGCCCGCCCGGTCGACTGCCCGGTCGACCGACCAACGGTCACTTTTCTGACCGTTGAGCCAGCGGTCGACCGGGCCAAAGCCTACGGTCGACCGCCCGATCGACCGGCCCCCACCCGAGAGTGGGGTGCTTCCAGTCGGTCGACGACTGGTCGACCGGCCGAAGAGGCTGGCCATGTGCACATCTTCGTACGCATCGGTCGACCGTTCCGGTTTACCGACTACTGGTCCGATCGACTTGCCGGTCGACCGCCAGAGCCTGGCAGGGAATATTTTTAGGATTTAAAAACTCGACTTTTTAACTTCAAATAAATCCCATAAAATCACATAAATTCTACAAAAATATGTTCTTATAAGATCTTTGAAATACAAATATGTGTGACTAAAATTCAACACATATTTCAAACAATTTGAACCATTTTTTGTGATATTGAAATTTTGCCTTAAACCAAAAATCGTATTTTCCAAAAACTAGGATTTTGAAATGGAAAAACCGTTTTCTCTAAAACACATGTAAATACAAAAACGTGATATTAAAACAACTTTGAAGCATATTGTATATGGATAGAATCCATATACATATAAAGATTTATATTTATGTTTTTGACATGAAATCCAAAAATAAGTTTTATTTAAATACAAAACTCCAACTCATAAAATAGACTATCAAAGTAAGTTTTTCTAAATAGATGAAGCATAGATGTATATAGATCAAATCTAATATACATTAAACCATGTAAACTTGTTTTGATTCTATCTATTCATGAAAACCATATATATGAAAACTGAAATCGGTTAAACCGAAAACCAAACAAATAAACTTTAAACTGTGTGTGTATGTGAACTTGAGCATATCAACACTATCTAATCTTTACAATGATCTAAACACAATCTTAAACTAAACAAACCGAGGTCTTCTTGTAGAACTCCTTCTCCAAGTAGACTCGATCCAAACACGATCCACCGAGCTTGACTCCAACCGAGTACTAGATGCGATCTTGACGCTCGAGCTCTTGAATCAACATGTGAAAGCTCCAAAATACCTTTGTTGAAGCTAATCACCAACTAATATTTTGATCAAATATCTGAAACTAAATATCACAAGATTATTAGTAAACTATAACTACATGAGTTAATCATCATCAAAACTAGAGTGAAGGGCCTCTGGGCCAACACTCTCTCTCCTCTAACTCCCCCTTCTGCCCAGGTATCTCCCTCTCTCTCAGCCCTGTCTCCATCTCTCTCCTGCTCCCTCTCTCCCTCCCTCAGTCCTCTATCTCTCTTTCTCAGTCCTCTTTCTCTTTCCCTTTCCCTCTCTCTTAGTTCTCTCTCTCTCTCTCTTTCGTTATTTCCCTCTCTCTCTCAAAGTCCCCTACATTTTTTTAATTTCCATTATTTTTATTTTTTTTGGTTAAATTACAGTAACTTGTGTAGAAAATTTGTAGAAATTGTGTAGAAATTATTTATTGTTTGTGTACAATTGTTAGATTGATTTGTGTAGAATATGTATATAGATTACAATTAGAGTAAATATGAGTAAGTGTAGAGGAAATTATGTGCTAAATTATTTGTTTGTAAAATTGTTTGTAAATTGTTTGTAAAATTGTTAAAATTGTTGTTTGTAATATTGTTAAAATGGTTATATGTTAGATTTTTTGTAAAATTGTAATTGTTAGTTAATTAGTTGTTGTAATAAATTTTTTGTGAATTTATTAAATTTTAGAAACTCGAGCAAATTAATAATTTTTTATTTCATCCATTAGGTACAATATCTAGTGATCATGCCCCTTCTTTGTTGGTTTAACGGTAAACTAATAATAGATGTGGATAATAACCCAAGCTACGTCAATAGAATAGTAAAACCTCATGGTTGTTAGAAAATCATTTACAAGGTGTAAATTGATAGAAAAAATTCATCGAATTATCAAAATTAATTCAAGCGAGCATCAACTTCACTTGACATGCAAGTGGCCAGCATGACACGAGAATTATCAAGCAGTAGGGATATCAGAGGATGGTGATTATCATGCTATGCCTAAATTGTGTTCATCCAAGCCCAACATAGAATTATAAGTGGAAAAAGAAATTGTAATTCATCGAGAACCTAAAAATCATGGACATTCACACATATGCTCGATTTAGATAATGAATCAACAGGCTTCATGTCACCGGTTTATAACACGTAAGTGTCCGTGAAATTTATTACATTGTATATAGCTATTTCTACTAAGTGTTTAACCAACCGTAATTTTTGAACAGTTGTAACAACTTGGCGCAAGGAGATGAGATGTGTCACAATATGAAAACATCATATATGGACTTTGGATATGATGCGTACGTTCAATCATATCCGGACACAATACATGTCTCCCATGTTCAAGCACCATACGTTGACTCAACAAATCTCTCTCCACTTGAGATAAATATTACACCAATGGTTGGAGGTGATAATGCGGTGGTAGAGCCCGAAGATAATGATGACCCTGATGGTAGTGAAAATGTGTCGCATGAGAATAGCATGCAAGTAGCAACACAAGGTCTTGAAGATGATGATGAAGAGGTTGAGACTGGTTATGCCAATAATGGATATGTAGAACCCGAAGACCTATACTCGGATGAGTTGGAGGGTAATGGTTGGGTCCACTCCACATGTATGGAGAATATTTGGGTTGAATTCAACTTGTCTACAGTAAGAACTGTGAACGATGACTTGAAAGTGGGGGATATCTTTGAAATAAAAGTTAAATTGTTAGAAGTAATTACCGAGTGGTCCATTATATGTGGAGCATTATCCACGCAAGTGAAGAGCAATAAAATGAACTACACAACAGTTTGTGCTTTCAGGATAGAGGGAGACAACGCTTTTAGAGATGTGTGCCCATGGAGATTGCATGCTTATGTTCTAAAGAATTCATGTGGATACTTCATGATCGAAAAATATATAGGAGAGCATATATGTAGCCAACTTTCACTAAATTCTAATAACCGCAAAGCAACTGCATCTTTTGTGTGCAGTGTGATTCTTCCTATAGTGACGAAAAAGTTTAATATGACTCCTAGTTATAATACAGATTATATTGAAACTAAATATCACATCACTATAACATACAACAAGGCATGGAATGCTAGAATGAAGGCACTGACGAAAATATTTGGAGATTGGGAATCATCGTATGAAATACTACCTCAATATTTGAAGGCACTGAAATCAAGCAATCCGGGTACTGTAACTGCAACATATTTTGATCATATGCCTTATCGAATGGTTCAATTTCGTTGTGTGTTTTGGGATTTTGGATTGTCCATTGAAGGTTTCCCATTCTGTCGTCCAATTATTAACATTGACAGTACACATTTGTATGGAAAATACAAAGGATGTCTACTAATTGCCACAAGGGTGGATGCAGATGGGGGATTGTACCCATTGTCCTTTGTAGTTATATAAAGGAAAATAGAATCATCTTGATGATAGTTTATATCTCGTATTTATGAATTAATTCCCACTGTACATCAAAATAGGAGAATCACTTTTATCTCCGGTCAGATGAAAGAAATACCAAATGCACTTAGGCGTGATTGGCCTTCACCACATAGTCATCGGTACTGTTTGAGATACATTAGAGCTAATTTTTAAAAGGAATTTAAAGACAGTTTTGCATAATTTGCTGTGGGAGGCCGGTTGTGCATGGATCCAGATGTTTACAAAGCCAAAAGAGCAGAACTAAAAGTTGCGTGTGAAGATGCAAATACTTGGATTAAGAATAGTTTGAAAGATCAAGAACAACAACGGGCATTATCAAGGGACGGGGGACATCGATTATGCATGATGACTATAAATGCTTCAGAGAGATTCAACGGTGTGTTGAAAGGAGCTCGCGCTTTGCCAATGCAAGCACTAATTGCAAAAAACATTTTTCCGCTTCGTTAAATTCTTCCGGACACGATGTGAAGAAGCAGAGCAATGGAATATGTCGTTGAAACCGAAAAATGAGACAAAGTTGAGATATTTTCAAAGATATGGCGTGTGGTTATTCAAGGCAAAGATTCAGTCGCGCCGAATGGAGGTATTAACCCAAGAAGGATATACTTGCACTGTTACCTTAAGAGAAGGTGAACCATATTGTACTTGTAATTTACCTCAGCTTCAAAAATTGCCATGTGCACATATTGTTGCAGCATGTTCTAAGGAGAGTGGTTGTGCTAACATAAGTACTTACTATTTATATGCGTCGTGGTATTCTGCGGATAACTACCATAAGTCTTATACTCCAATGTTTCATCCTGTTCCCGATCGTCGATTTTGGCCGAGTACACTGTAGACCAAATGATCTTCCCCCTGATGTTAGCAGGCTGCCAGATTGCCCGCTTTCTGTTCACATACGCGATACTATGGATGAAGAACGTGAGGGTCATAGACGAAATAGGTGTAGCAATTGCAAGAAACTAGGTCGTAACAAGGCTAGATGTCCCAACCCACCGACAACTTCATCTTCCATTGGGTTAATACGTGTATGTTTTAGTTAGATTTACTAGTAATAGTTATATTTATACTATTGATACAGAGTTGTTAGGGTTAGTATGTGTATGGTTTATTTACATTTACATTCGCTTACAATTGTCTATAGTTTTACCCTGTTGATGTTTATATTTGATTTTTCTTCAGTTTTGGGACTTATGGACCCTGGGCCAGTCAGTTCTGATGTTCTACACTTGCAGGCGGAGCATCAATTCACTCATACAGATTTGAGTCGGGTATCATTTTATTTTGATTATATTTGAATATTACATTATGTCTTTTTAACATGCTAGTTGTATTCTCACTCATTTATTTGCAAATCTGTAGGATCTTGGGATTATGAAGTTTTTAGATCATCCACGGTCACTAAAGCATTGGGAGTTGACTGATGTCTGTGTCATTGAGTACGTCTCACAGGTTGGGTTCTTAATTCCTTCTAGATTTACTTGGGTGAGACTTGATCGACCATTGCTTATGGCTCTGATTGAGAGATGGAGGCCCAAGACATTCACGTTTTATCTTCGAGAGGGGGAGATGACTGTGACATTGCAGGATGTGGTCGTGCTTCTCGGTCTTTGCATAGATGGTCCAAATGTTATAGGGACGGATGAGAGAGATTGGTTGGGAGTGTGACAAATTGTTGGGCGTGGTGCCTCCCCCGACGGCTATACACGGTGGACAGGTGAAGCTGACATGGTTGCGTGAGCAGTTTACTGTGCCTCCAATTACAGATGTGGAGGCTAGCAGCATGCACGTGCTTATATCCTTCATATGATCAGTACTCAGTTGTTCCCAGATTACTCCAAGAACAAGGTATATCTGAGATGGTTACCTCTATTGGAGGACTTCAATATCTACGGTGCTATGTCGTGGGGTAGCGCTGTTCCAGCTTATTTGTACATATCTCTTTACTTGGTTTCATGATGCAGACTTCCCTTTTAGCAGACACAGTGAACTTTTGCAGGTACTTCGAGTATTCTATTAATATATGCTCATATACTATCCGTAACATGTATGAAATTGATTTAACGTCCACTCACATTATTTCATCAGATATGGTGTTGGGAGAGACTCTCTGTTGGTCGGCCAACCCTACTTGAGACTGTTCAGCTCCATGGTGAGCTACCACTTGGATGCAGGTTAAGTTAAAAAAAATAAATTTATACAGTTCTGTTTCTTTGGTTCAATAATCTCTTGTTTTAATCATATGGTGTTGTGTAGGTGGAATGTAGACAGAACTGGGATCGGACTCCACAAAGGGCTTTCAATTTTACAAAAATGAGCTTGATATTCTGGACCGATCAGCAGTTGTGTGGGAGCTATACCTTTAAAAGGTCCTACAGACCTTACCTCCAATTGTCGGCATGGATCTCATATCTGGAGAGCCAGGGTTCCATTGATTTGTTTTGAGACTGTGGAGATGCATATTCCAGACAGAATGCTTTGTCAGTTAAGCCTCCATCAACATATCCCCGAGTCCGTCGAGCAATTGCCTAGGGTGGACCGCAAGCGTCAGATCGATTGGGTACACTTTCATGCGGCGCTTATTGACCAATGAGAAGATCGAGCCGATAGAGTTCAGAATCAGAGACATCCATTAGTCGATCTATCTGAGTACATGAGGTGGTATTGGGGATCACTCGCTGCTGAATTATTCGGAATGTCGATCCGCTAGCCACTTACCAGCCTGCGGGGGTGTATGAGTGGGAGTTGGTAATACCTTTGACACTATTCTTATGCAAGTTTATAATTGTTATATAGCGATATGTCTATATTAACATGAATGATACAGATTTAGGGATATATCACTATGGATATTATGGTGGCGAGGGCTTTATAGAACGGGGTTAGAGGGTCTCGATACTCCGTAAGATACAGATTTTCATCGAGAGGATGGTAGGGAGGAGTCGATTTGCACGCCAAACACATCCGCTGCGACAACTGATTACATATATACGACGTGCCAGACACCCATCGGACGAGGTAGGACCTTCTCAGCCCGTTGCTTGACGTGCACGGCATCGAGGAAATGAGGAAGAGGCGGAACCATCACATACACAGTCTGCCTCCCAGACTATCCTTGCACGAGGTCGTGGCCGAGGACGAGAAAGCCGTGGAATTAGACATGCATTATCTTGTATATATGATTGAAATACTTATATAAATTGATATATGATACGATACATGATATGGGATTGATAGAAGTTTTATATGACATATTAGTTTGTGTTGTGAATTTCAGTTTGTGTATCGATATGCTGTGGACTTGAGTTTGTGTATCGAGTTTGTGATATAATTTTATTGATGTGCTGGTTGAATATGTGTTTAGATATATTGTGTATTGAGTCTATGGATTGATATGTTAAGATTGGATTAAGATTGTGGATCAGATAAATTGAGATTGAATTGAGTTTGGATATTATTTTGTGTACTGTACATCATTGTACATTAACTCATGTCTGTAGCTATTGTTAATGGCTGTGGCTGAAAGTGCGACCTTGGTAAGGCCGCACTTCGGTTTGAAGAAATGCGGCTTTGTCAAGGCTGGACAAAAAAATCAGTGGTAAAATTTGTCCGACCTTGCCTCTTATTTTTAGTATAATATTTTATCTGGTGTTGTCAAGGTCGGACCAAATTTTCACTCATTTTTTTATTCGATCTTGACAAGGCTAGACTTTTGTGAACCACCTCCCCCGCCATGCTTGCGCCTACAGTCGACTGTTGGCAGGACGTGGCATGAATGTGGCAGAGTGAGGTCGGTTTTGGAATTAGTTTTGAGGTGGGTTTTTTTTATAATTATTTTTAAAATTAAGATTATTTCAAATATTACACATTCAACCCATCCTCACAAAGCCTATTTAAATGCGAGGGCTAGACTCGCCTCGAGCGGGAGCATTTCAATCCTATTTTTGTCCCGCTCCCTAAAAACCCCACGATCTCCCCTAAATCTTCTCCCTCACGCTTCGCTCTCCGGCCACAGCCCCCTCCCAAATTAATGGCCGCCGCCGCCGTCTTCTAGGGTTTACAAGAAAATGAACAAGGAAAACCTCCCGCCCGATCCCCAACCGCCCACCATCACCGCCGAGCAAAGGGCCAGAATCTCCCACAACTTTCGCGCCGCCAAGGCCCTTCTCGCTCGAAGCGCCCCTCGGTTTCGACCCCATCCCTCTCACCAAGTAAGCATCATCTTTCTCGCTTACTCTTTTCGTCTGCACTCTCTCATTTCTCTCCTCTTCTCTCTCAGATGCATTAACGCAAACGGGTTGAGCTCGCGGACCCCGCTGTTTGAGATCACGAACGGGGCCCCGTCGGAAGACCCTTTCTTGACTCCAGCGAAGGTGCCATGTAGCAATCTTCTTGATGATGGAATATCGCCTGTCAGCATTCTTGACGGGGAGATTGATGACGCTTTCTTGAGGGAAGTGGATGTCATCTGCGAGCAATCTGTGGTGAAGAAGGAGCAGCCGAGCCCGGAGAGCGCGGTGGGTGATGGAAATTTTCCTGAGGATCGAGATTTGCTTGGTGACGAGGATCCTGTGCCTCGAAAGTATTATGAGTATCTGGAAAAATTGAATGATGCTCAAAGGGAGGCAGCTTGTAGTGATATTTCTGTTCCTTTGATGATCGTGGCAGGCCCTGGTAGTGGAAAGGTCTAAACTTTACTATTCTTTTGAAATTTGAATGGCTTAATAATTTATTTTCTTTGTTCTGATCGCATTTGATTTGACAATGTAGACTTCGACTATGGTTGGGCGCGTGCTGACTCTCTTGAAAGAGGTAATTGTTAGTTCTATTGCGGATATTGTTTAAAGGATGACATTACTGTTTTCGTACTGTTACTAAGTTGATTGTTTGCTTTCAGGGTATCGGACCCCAGAACATCCTTGCCATGACTTTCACCACTGCTGCGGCATCTGAGATGAGGGATCGAATTGGGGCGGTGGTCGGGAAGGCTATTGCCAAGGAATTGGTGATCAGCACGTTCCACTCGTTCTGTCTGCAGCTCTGTCGGTCTCATGCTGAAAAGTGTGCCATTTTGTAGATTTTGCCATTATTCTTTGTTATCTTCTATAGATTGCTATTATCTGTTGACTTTAGATATTACAATGCTGATTTCTGCGTAACCATACATGATTGCTTTGTCATAGAGATGGAGTTTCTCTTATTAATAATTATAGTATCTGATAAACAAAAAGTCTCAGGGAAAATCTGATGGCTAGGATTATTATTTTTCCTACAGAAATAGCTTTATGTTCTAAGGTTTCTGCAATCTAATATAAAGGCATTTTACGGTTTAATGGTTTGAAGACTAGACAAAGAGTTCAGAAGGGTTTGTACTGAATGACAGAGAATTTCAAGCAAAAGAATAGAATGTATATGCAGAAACTTTAATGAAATAAGTGCATCTTCAATGAAGATAATGGTTATACGAAGAAGACAAAAGGGATATAGGCCAGAATGGTTTGGTGATGCTACACTTCATTAATTGAATAAAAAACAAAAACTTGCAGGACTTTAACAGATTGCCCTAGAAAAAAAAAACACTAAAAAAGCAACTCAGAATAGATATCATATTCACCAAAATACAAAATATTAAGAAAGATGTCCATAAGGGCCTCTCCTCCTTTGTTATAAATTATGGTTTTCCTTTTACCCAGAAACCTTTCTACTACCTTTTACTTTGGACAGATCACATGCCTCATCTTGTACTACAACAGCAAAGCCGTTATGTCCGATCTTTGGGATCGGCTAGGTTCTATCTTGTACAACAATTCCAAAATGTAAAGACCATCTAAGACTGCAGAGAGCAAGTTAGGATAAATTAATACCTGCAGCCAACCCCTTGAAATTGCAATAATACTCTGCACTGAACATAGAGATTAACTAATCTTAATCTAATTGGTCTTAAATTGCTTCAAGCGGACTAATTGCTGATTTAACCTCACAAAACCTGGTTGACTTCCATATGTTCTATTATTTTCTTTCAAGTTATAATCATCAATGTTTTAACATCTTATCACACCACAGGCTGGATCGCACTCCGGAGTTCCAAAATATGGCCATGGGCAGCAAAGAAAGGCTGTCATAGAGGCCCTGCGCTTGATGGAGGATGGAAGAAAGAAAGGACAAGAACTTGGTCATAAGATTGATGAGTTTTCTAGCAGTGATTTGGCACGTTCATTCAAAGAGAAGTCAAAGAAGTGGCAAAAATTTGTGACACAGGTACATTTTCTACACCCTAAACATTTTTCACTTGAAAATTATATCTTAGGTTTGTTGATTGTTATCTTTGACCTGTCCTCCGCATTCATCATTCATTTTTGATCTGTTCTACACATTCATGAATGATGAATCTCTATGCTTCTTGTTTTCTAATTCTACATAATGAAAAAGATATTGTCTTGTCTATCCGGGCATGCAAAAAAAAAAAAAAAACCCCTATCCACTTGTTATGCTATTCAGTGACTGCTGTCAATTGGAATTGGAGATTTTTTTTTTAAATGCTTTATGAGTTGCCTTGTTAGCACACAGGGACTTTCTCGTTATTTGTAAACTTGGTCTTTTTCCTGAACAAATGCACACTCTCATTCCTTATTATCTTGATTCAGATAGAAGATATTTCAGTCTCCTGGAATTCCATTGACAGAAACATGCAGTTGATTCATGTTTTGTGTTTTCTTAGTGAACTTTGTGATTTTGGTCTCGCCTTTTGTAAACATTTGCATGTTGATTAGTCTAATTGCAGTCTTGGAAATTTTCAACTTCTTCAAATATGGTTAATGAGTTGCTACGAAGTGTGTTTGGAACTAAATAAATATCATCTTGCAAACACATTCTGGTGAATATATTTAGAATTAACTGCACTACTCATCACATTGTTTGATCTAATCATAATAGAAATTTCATACACCTAAGCTTATGAAAAATAAAATGCAAAACACTAGAACTTTTTGTGCTTTTTATCTTTATTTAGTTGAAATATTCTCGTCATATATGTGTGTGTTGGAACTTCTAACAGCTTGGAAGTAACTGTTGGCCCGAAAGCCCATCACTCTAGTTTTGATGATGATCAACTCATGTAGTTATGTTTACTAATGATCTTGTATTTATTTAGTCTCAGATTCATAATCAAGATCTTAGTAGGTGTGTAGCTTCAACAAAGGATTTAAAGTCAAGTTTTGGAGTTAGCACCGTTTGATTCACGAGCCTATGCATCAAGATCACATCTAGTACTCAAGAGGAGTCGAGCTCGATGGATCGTGTTTGGACCAAGTCAAGAAGATGAGAAGACTTCAAGTGAAGACTTCAAGATGAAGACTTGTGTCTAGGTTTTGTTTTAGAAGATTTTGTTTTTAGTTAAAATGTAAAGGATAGA
>JAVJIF010017634.1:0-86126 GCA_038442645.1 Agave tequilana
AGAAGTGGTAGATAGAAGGAGATGGTGATTTTGTACAAAGAAAGTGAAAAATAGTAGAGATTTGGTGTTGGAGGTGATCTAAACTAAAGATTAAAAGAAAAGAAAGAAAACCTAAAGAAATACTTATCTTTTTCGTTGATGACTTACCTGGAATCCTTACATGTTTACCTTGATCTGGAGATGATCAGCATATAACTCATAAGATTAACTCAGTCTCAATGCACATTACATCATCAACGCTTCTTCGAGCAAATATGGAAATGATATAAACATAGGGAAAATCTATCGTCATGAGCGATCGATGGCACTTGCTAAGGCAAGGCAATACCGATGCTAATTGACTTACTTGGACTATCATCAACACCAAAAGAGAAAGAGTAGAAGAAGAAGAAGATAATGAAAATAAAGAAGAACATAAAAAAGTTACCTTTTTATTTCTTGCAGAAACGATGGAAGAAAGGAGGAGGTTACATCGATGTCACTCTCAACATAAATCTCTCTCTCTCTTACTTACATGAATCTTAGTCTAACCTATGCTTACAAAAAAATAAAAATTACTTAAAATGGAAATAAAAACCTATACTAAAAAGAATGAAAAGCTGGCCAAAGAATCTATCTCTACCTAATCATTCCCTGTACATTAAGAAATCCCAGTATTTATAAGCAAAAACCGAAAAGAGATATGTGAGAAGATAGGGGAGCAAAACGGTCCCCCATTTATTAAAACAGACCTGCGGATCCCCAGCTTTGGCCGCAGATCCGAGAGCAGGATGTGGCCATCTGGCCATGTCCTGGGAGCAATTCCTTCTCTCGTGTTATTTCGTCCATTTATCCAAAAAGATATATTATTTGATCTTCTGAAATTCTTCTATTAATTTTTGACTTTAACCACTTGATTTGTAGAGATCTGATTTAACTGATTAATTAACTGGTTTTATCTTCTTTGATTTGCCCTGATTTGTCTTGATTTTTTATTTGAATTAATTCTGAGTTAAATCAGAATTTTGATGGGATTTTAGGCTCATTTTCTCTTCCTTCTCCCTTAGTAATGGGCCTGCATATTATTAAATAAAATAAGACTAAATAATAGGATTTATTATATAATAGATATGAGAATGTGACAATATATATGTAATATTAATGACTGATCACCGTTCCTAAAAAGAATGAAAAAATACGAATCTGTATTGACTACCGCGATCTTAATGCAGCCTGTCCTAAAGACAAGTTCCCACCCATCACTAACATCATGATTGTCAATACCTGTAGCTTTAAGAGAATGTCTTTTATGGATGGCTTCTCAGGATACACCATATCAAGATGTACCCAGAAGATGAAAGGCATGCTTCATTCCGGATATCGTTGGGAGTATACTGTTATACTATATGCCATTGAGATTAAAGAATGCTGGAGCCCTGCCAACATACAATGAGCACAATTTTCCATAACTACCTCCGAAAAATGGTAGAGTGCTATATCGATGACATTGCTGTCAAAAGTTGCGATAAAAATGATCATCTTTATGGCTTAGAAACAATGATCGATATAATGCGAGCCCATCAGCTGAAAATGAACCAACAAAGTCTTTCTTTGGGTCTCAAGTGGCAAGTTCCAGGATTCATTATTACATCTAAAGGAATCCATCTTTGTTTAGATAAGATCAAAGCTATTCAGTACATGCAGCCACCTAAGAATCTTAAGGAACTTAGAGGTCTGCAAGGTAGGCTGGCCTATATTCAAAGATTCATCGCAAATCTCTTGGGTCATTGTCAACCATTCACCCGGCTTATGAAAAAAGGTGTCTCTTTTGTATAGGGTAAAGCCTGCCAGGAGGCTTACGAAGATATTAAAGAATACCTCACTAAGCCTCCAGTCCTGGCGGCTCCCATATCAGAAAACCATTCTCGCTCTATATAAGAGCTATGGACCATTCTTTCGGTGCTCTTCATACCCAAAGAATGACAAAGGTCATGAAAAGGCCATTTACTATCTGAGCAGGACCCTTATAGGAGTTGAGTCTCGTATAAACCCTATTGAGAAGGAATGTTTAGCTCTTGTCTTCACCATTCAAAAGACGCGATATTACTTGGTTGGCCAGACTATACATGTCATTTTCAAGTTAATCCCTTGCGTATCCTCATGACAAAGCCAGGATCGCTGAATTCCAGGTTGGCTAAGTTGGCCATCATCCTGTCTCAATATGACTTGCTCTTTGTCTCTCAAAAGACGGTTAAGGGTCAGGCCTTTGCAGACTTTCTGGCAGCTCATCCGGTTCTGAAGAACTCAAAGCTTCATGAAATATTCCACATAAGGTTTTTGAATCCAATATGATCTCAGAGGATGAAATGTGTTAGTTGTTCTTTGATGGAGCATCAAGACAGTCTTCAAAGGCAAGATAATCGCTACTATGGGTTGGTATTTATCTCGCCACAAATCATTTCATTTCTCGGGCATTTTCATTAACAAAACCTTGTTCTAGTAATGTAGCAAAATATAATAACCTACTTATCAGCCTCCAGCTCGTTGATAAATGGGGGTATGATATGTTGAGGCTTATGGTGACTCAAAGCTGATAGTCAATCAGGTCAAAGGGGAATACGAGGTTCGGCATGAAGACTTTGTACCTTATCACCATGCAGTCATCGAAGTGGCCAATTCATTTGATGGCTTTTACATTGGCCATGTGTCTTGTTTCCAAAATACTAATGTAGATGCTTTGGCTACACTAGCGGCTACATTAGCCTTACCTATTGACGCAACCTATCATCTTACGGTGGCCGCTCGACACCTCGTCTGCCCGAGGCATGTGTTGAAAACTAATGAAGTCCATGGAACCTCATTAGGCTTTGAGCCTAGAGATTAGTGGTTTCCCTTCTTGGACTATGCTTTGCATGACATATTACCGGACGACTCTAAGAAAGCAGCTTTATCCGAGAAGGCCTCTCTGCTTTTACTATGATCTGATAGTAAAGACACTTACCACCGCTCATATGACGGTATCTTTCTCCGTTGTCTCTCTAACTTTGAAGCACAAGAAGTGCTTAAAGAGGCACACGATGGTATATGCGGAGCTAATAAACCGGTCTAAAACTCAAGGATCGATTGGACAGACTCGGTTATTATTGGCCAACCATGATAGCCGATGCAATCAAATATGCATAAAGGTATAACGCCTCTTAAATCCACGCAGACTTCATACATCAACCTCCCGAGCTACTTCACCAGACTGTTGCTTCTTGGCCATTCGAGGCATAGGGAATTGATGTCGTAGGACCTATCAGCTCCTCATAAATGAAAGGTCATCAGTTTATCTTAGCAATAACCGATTATTTCTCAAAGTGGACAAAATCTATACTACTTATTAAAGTCAAAACTTTCAATATAGTTAACTTCATTAAACACCATGTCATCCATCGATTTAATGTCCTCAGGCGGATTATTCATGACAACGGTCCTCAGTTTTCATGCAAAGTGTCCTATCGGTTCTACAATAAGTACCAAACTCAGAATGTGGCTTCAACCGCTTATAACCCTGCTGTTAATGGTTTAGCAGAAGCATTCAATAAGTCAATTATTAAGCTACTCAAGAAATTTATTTCATCAAGCAAATGAGATTGGAATGAGAAGCTCAGTGAATATCTTTGGGCCTAACGAACTATGGTCCGAGCCCCAACAGGCAACATGCTTTTTTCGTTGGTATACGGTTTAAAGCAGTCATACATCTAGAGATCCAGATGTCGTCGCTACGAGTCGCCTTGACAATCAAGATGAATAAGGATGATGATGATCGGCTATGCCTTCAAGAACTCGAAGCTCTAGATGAGAGATGGCTACAACCTCATTAACGCATTGAGTTGTACCAAACTCAGATCTCGAAAGCCTTCAATAAGAAGGTTAAAGAAAGAGTATTTCAAAAAGGAGACTTGGTTTTAACCGTTAGATGACCCATGGTCATGACAACAAAACCAAAGGCAAATTTCAATCCAAATGGAAAAGGTCGTTCATGATAGAAACAATCTACTCAAATGGGGCCTATCATCTAGCAACACCAGATGGCGGTATACTCATGATGCCAGTTAATGGTAAATTCCTAAAAAAGTACTATCCTTGATTGTGTTAACGTCTTACCTCTATTCGAGTAAGTACTCATTATGACCATGTTAACATTAAACCTCTGCTCATTCAAATTAGCATCACTTGGTTGTTTTTCCTTTCTCAAAGAAGTATCTTGTACCCCCAAGTGGAATTGATTTTTTATTTTACTCCCGATCAGTCGAAAAAAATGACGTTTCAGTAGGAGTGCCATACTACCTGTCTCACTCCCTACGGAGTTATTCTTTATGTTTTAATCCCAAGTAAGATTTTAAAGGTCACTAGTGGAATACAGAAATATTCACTCCATGTGAAACCATCCGGAGTCTTCGATAAATAAAGCTAGAGGAAAATATTAGTTTTTAAGTCCAATATAAATCCTCAACAACTTATCATGCTGAGGGGAATAGCATGGCTAGCCCACTCAAATGGTGTTAGTAAAGGCATACCAAATCTGTTGACAGCTGAGGGTTTGCTAAAAATCTTAAGGTACTTGATCCCATTTGATTCCTTTCCAAAATCGCTTACCAATTCTTGTCCATGGAATGGTAGGACAACACAAATAATATTCATTTTCCCTGCGAAGTGAATCACACATCAAACCTATCATGTTAACATCAAACCTCTGATAGTGAGACTCTGACATATTCCCCGGTGGATAAAATCAACATCCCAGGTGGACGATTCTAATTTTTCCTCAGTGGTCAAGACTTCACTTGTCATTCTCTTCTATAGAATGACAGGCCCACTTAAAGTCACAACACAAGCCCTGTCACGTTAACCGTAAACCTCTGGACAACGGGTTCAGACCAAAACCTGTTATGTCTTTAAAAGATCCCTGAACAATCAAGTCTACAATTCAATTCCTTATTTTACCTTAGGATAAGAATTCTTGCTATTCTATTTGGTCTATAGGTCGGCATGTCCAGTCAAGCACCTCTGAACCGACGAGTCCTGATATTCAGTCCAGTAGGGACTTTTCATTCTTGTCGTTATGTCTAGTTTATCACCTCTAAACGGCGGGATTCTAAACTTGGTGGTGTCTCAATCGGTCATGTTCAGCACATCACCTCTGAACCAATAGACAGCTAGGTTCCCTTTTTGTTCCGTCATGTCAAGTTTACCAACTCTAAATGGTATGACTCTGAATTTAGTAGTCACCGAAAGGTCATGTCTAGCTCGCCACCTTTGAACCAATCGAATCCCGAACTTCATTGTTCAGTCCTTTAAGGACTTCCCTTTCGGCTGTTATGTTAATATTACCTTTGAATAGCGAATTGCAAACCTGGTGTCTCTTAGTTAGTCATGTCCAGCAATCAGCTCTAAACTAACGGTGCCCAGATCCAATTCACCATTGCAGTCCCTTGTGGACTAGCTGCCGAGTTAATACGACTATCTCTGGTAGCGGATCAGAATTTAGCGTGTCTTAGTCTATCATGTTCAGCCAATAACCTCTAAATAGACAGGTAAAACCAAGTTCACACCTTTAAGCTTTGTTATCATATCCAGTTCATCACCTCTGAATAGCAATTGCTCTTAGCGGTTTCTCTATCGATCATGTCCAGTTTATCACCTCTGAATTGACAGATAGCTAAGTCTCATTATTCTCAGTCAAGTAGGGAATTTTCATTCTTATCGTCATGTCCAATCCGTCACCTCTGAATGACAAAATTCCTAAGTTTGGTAATCTTCAACCAGTTGTGTCCAGTTTGTCACCCCTAAACTGATAACTCTAGACTTCATCGCGTTGTTGTGGTGCCTAGTCCATCACAACCATTCATAACCCGATGGTCTATAATCTGTTATGTTAATATTTACCTCTCAACAGGAAGATCATCAAGTTCGCTTTATTTCATTTTCATCCCCAATAAGATTTGAATCGAGTCGTCACTCAAACTTATTGGTGATAATTTATCAAATAAATAATTTTATCACGTTTTCAATCTTTGAATAGATTAGTTAATATTCTTATGGTATAAGTTGGAAGACTACACCATTATTTTGTTTCTTTTGAGAATTAAATCCCTTAAAATTTGTTAAAATCAAAATAAGGGAGTTTGACTCCTTCAGATCACCAAATCATGGTGAAATCACGACAGATTCATGATGAAATAAGCCAAAACTTGGCTTTAAAAGAATTTTTTTTTGAAAGGGATAAATCCCTACCTGCAATAAGGCGTTCAATGGTCGGAGGCGGCGGTGCGCCGCCGCGGCAACCTCTTACCCTGCACGCTGTTTGTGTGCTATTAGAACTCGTAAGAAGTTCTTGAGAGATCTCGAAAGAAGAAGATGAAGAGAGTTCTAAACTCTGAAAAGTTTTGAGGAGTTTTGGAGAGAAGATAAACTTCTCTGAAGTTCAGTCAAATTGTCTTTTTATATGCGCTCAATGTTGCACTTCGCCTCCTCAAAGGAGCGCAAGCTGTCATTTCAGTTTAATCTAAAATGACGATTGAAAACCTAAGATAGCGAAGTTAACTAACTTCGCTCAAATGTCTTCTTTAGCTTCGCAAGAAGCTTTGGTAGCTTTGCTGAGCGCTTGTATCTTAGCTCCCCTGAGAGCTCATTTTAAGCTTCGCTTGAAGCTTTACTCCAGCTTCGCTGAGAGCTCATCCTTAGCTCCGCCTGAAGCTTAATCTTAGCTCTGCTAAGAGTTTATTCCTCATGAAAATTCCTTGGGTAAAACCAATCTGACTACTTAGTTAAGTGTACTGTTGCACCTAATAAATTTTCCTGACCTAAACGATTTGGTATCAAGCTTTAGATTCAAAGTGTTTTAGAATCTGTACCGATCCATTACAGATTTATGAAAACTTTAAAGGGTTTTCTTGACACTCCAAAAAGATAAGCTCTTGGGTAGAACTTCAACCGATCTGAATGATGTTTACACTCTGCGACATTTACAAAAGTCAGAGTCATAGACGAGCTGATGACCAGGTTTATGCCCACTTCAGAGGCCAAAGCAGGCCTATAAGGCTAGGTTTGTTCAAACACCTAGCATCGTGTGATCCCAAAAGGGGGGTTAGTTTCGCTACAGCCTTGTCAAAAGGGCCGAAGCCACTAGCTTCGCACAAAGCTTCAATCAGCCCCGCTGAGGGCTAACCTTAGCTTCGCTGGAAGCTTTCTCACCAACTTCGCTGAAAGTATGGCTCAGCTCCTCTCTGAGACAACCTTCTAGATTCAACTGAAGCTTCACCTAGATCATCAATTGAGCTAACATCTAGCCTCGCTGGAGGCCCTGAACATAGTTTCGCCTGAAGCTTTTAACTTCTCATGAAACTCTTGTCTAGCTCTGTCGCGAGCTTTTCAGGTCATCTAACCATTCGCAGGCCCCCTAAGGGGGATTAGTGGTTATTACTGCACTTCTAATAGTGGAGTTAGTTGCTTTAGTGGGCGATTACACCCACCCACTTGGTCCCACAATAAGTGAAGACGTGTAGGTGGGTTCCAACACTCTAGCTTCGCCAGAGGCTCACTTTTAGCTTCACTACCAGGCTATATCAATCCTAGCGCGAAGTTAATAAGCTGATTCAGTCTTGCTGATTTTAGGGGGCAGTTACACCTATATATTTGCTATAAATAACCCCTTATAAGAGAGAAACGCTGAGAATTTTTGGAGATCTAAGAGACCTTTATCCCAAAATTATCCTCTTGTTTTTAAGCTTTCAAATCTCCAGAGACTCATCTCTCTTACATTCAGGGTCTCAACACTCTAAGTCTTCTACCTTTAGAGAATTTTTGAAAGCAGGCGAGAAGAAAATTCCCTCGAGAAGGCTAGAACATCCGATCGATTGCATCGTCAACAGGATAAAGTGATCGCGTGCTGATCAGATTCCCATCGGCATACCTTCCCAGAAATCTCAGAGGAGGTCTACTTGTAATTTTTTTAGAAGAATTACTTGTATTTCACTCCTCGATCATTTTGTGAGTTGTTTCGCATAATCAATGGAAAACAATTATCAATAATTGAAGAAGATATGGAGCATGCAGACATATCAATCCAAGGTATAACAATAGAATCATAACAGGAATGGGAAGCCAAATTATTTTTCAAAGAAATATTTTCTTTTGAAATACAATCTTATTCCTTGGAAATCAAAACAACTTTATTTTTTAAGGAATCATTTTCTTTTAATACAAAATCTAGTTTTGAAGACAAAACTTCATAATTATTCAAAACAACATCAACATCATTTCTATTTTTTCAAAGTTTATTTTCATTTAAAACAAGGTCAAGTTGGGTTTTCAATGAATCCCTCTCATTTGAAATCTCAACCCTTTCTTGCAAAATCATGTCAAGTTTTGAAAATAAAATTTTATTTTCTTTCTTTAAATTTAAACTCTTCTTTTTCAAAAGTTTATACTTAGAATGCAAGTTTCCACAAAAATAGATAGTTCTTCATTTAATGCATGTGCATCAATATTATCATCACAAGAAGAACTAGCACCATTATCAAGATAGGTATTCGAATTTGCCTCAAGAAAGTCATTCCCTTGGACCATGTAGCACATTTACTCAGATTCATCCCTTCTTGATTCACTTTTCAAAATGTGTTGAGCTTGTTCCTTGGGAGAGATCAATGTATTCCACACTGCAAAAGCGGAATCACAATGAGAAATCATAAATATTTGATCTTTGCTTAATGTGTGCTTAAGTGTCTATATGGCTTGTGCATTGGCCTCTAGGTGCTTGCCATTATTAACATATGATTTCTTTATAGTGGCAAGATAAACATGCAATCCTAGAGCTTTTAAATATGAACTCATTTTAAATTTTCACAAATCTATATTAAAAGTATTAAACATAGGTGGAGCAAGATAATTCATGAGTGCAAACTAATATGTGTGCAATGCAAATCTAGATTAGCAATGAGGATCTCACTCCTAGGTGGTTAAACAAAATATCAAGAGCACTATCTCATATACCAATTGAAAGTACACCTAGAGAGGGATGAATAGGTGTACAAGCTAATCTAGGATAAATGATGTGGAATTAAATTAAATTGCTAACACACAACGTGTAACCAAGAGTGAGCCCGAATTTTTCGTGAAGGGCTCTGGAACTACTCCTCTAGATTCATCTAGATTAAGAGTCGAGATGCTTTAAAAGCTCCCTTGGTTGAACACAAGTGTGGGCGCACAATAATACCAAGCATGTATATGATATGAGTAATAAAAGTAATGCAAGATATAACATAGAGAGAGAGAGAAGATTCAAACGCAAACAAGAGGATATATTTTGAGGTTCGAGCCACTACTCTACGTCCCCGCCTTCACACAGAGGATTTCTACTATGTCTACACAGGACCTTCCACAAAGAGATCTCCACAGAAGAATTACAATTACAATCGAGAGTATACAACTCCAATTTCTTTCTCCTCTACACAAGAGGAAAGCATAAAGCCTAGCACAAAGCAAAGAATGAAAATACAACTTCGTGATCACTAAGATCACAAACACTCTCTTAGTGATCTCGAAGGATTACAAATAAATTTCTCACAAAAACAAGATCTCATAGATAGATTTGAATTGATAGCTCAAGTGTGAGAAAATAAAGTGTTTTGTAAAGGAAACAACAAAGAAAATACTTCGAAAAAACTTCTAGATAGATATGAAATGAAGAACAAAACTAAAATCCCAAAGACTTGTTTTCTTTTGATTTTCCAAAAACTTGGAAACAATAAAAGATAAGAGTTTTGGCACAAAAGCTTCTTTAGAAAACTTGCTAAAAACACTTGAGAATATGGGAAATTGTTATTGAAAATCTTGGTGAAAATAGCCCTCAAAGACCCATATTTATAGGGGTCTGAAAATATAGCCATTGGGGTCCAGAACAGGTCAAAAATGACCTATCGGTCGACCGCCAGGTCGACCGACCAACGGTCAGATTTCTGACCGTTTGAGCCTTCAGTCGACCATCCCAAGGCAAAAGCCTATTGGTCAACTTCCCGATCGACCGAGGCCAGAACCAGAGAGTTCCCTCTCTGGGTCGGTCGACCGACCGATCGACAGGGGTCAGATCCAGAGAGAAAGCTCACTGGGCCGGTCGACCGCTCTCTAGATCGGTCGACCGTGCGGTCGATCAGCCCAAGGCCAAGGCTATGTGTACATCTCTGTACACATCAATCGACCGACTGGTTGACCGAGCTCGGTCGGGTCGACTGATTTGTCCACTTCCAGCAGGCTCAGGACTTGGTTTTTAGGGTTTTAAATCTAACTTTGAAATACCCTAAAAATTTCCAATAAAACCATATAAAATCTACAAAAATAAGTTCATAGATAAATTTGAAGAACAAATATGTGTGATAAAAATCAACACATATTACAAACTTTTTGAGCTATTTTAGGGCGTGAAAATATTAGCTTGAAACAAAACTGTATCTTCCAAAACTTGGATTTTGAAATGAAAATTTGTTTTCTCTTAAACTTGTATAAATATAAAAAACATGATACTTAAACCTTTTTTAAGCATAGTGTGTATAGATAGAATCCAATACACATATAAAAGATATATTTATGTTTTTGACATAAAATTCAAAACTAAGCTTTGTTAAAAACAAAACTTGAAACCATGAACTAGATATACATCAAATAAGTTTTTCTAAATATGTAAAGCATAGATGCATATAAATGAAATCCAATATACATTAAACCATGTAAACTTCTTTTCATTCTATCTATTCATGAAAATGAAAAATATATTCTTGAAAATCTAAAAGGGTTAAACCGAATGCCAAAACTATTAAACTTGTGTGTGTGTGTGTACTTGAGCATATCAAAACTAACTATCCATACATAAGATCTAAAGAAAACTAAAACAAATCTAGACCAAAGTATGATTCGATCCAAGCATGATCCATAGAGCTTGACTCCAACGAGTGCTAGATGCGATCTTGACTTTGGAGCTCTTGAATCATCACATGTTAGCTCCAAAACTTGACTTTGAATCCTTTATTTAAGCTAAACACCTATTAAGATATTGATCAATATCTGAAACTTATTAAACACAAGATCAATAGTAACATAACTTCATACGTTAGTCATCATCAAAACTAAGGCAAAGGCCTTTGGGCTAACAGGATTCATATTATGATATGAGCAATTTTGGTTAGAGGTGTAGTGTTTACTTAGCCAGAAAATTTTGCGATTTGAGCAATTTTAGTGAACTCATCAATCTATTGAAGAAATTGATAAGTCAAATTCTATTCTACTAGGGATATGTTGGTTTTACTGCTAGAGGTATAATGTTAACGTGATAGGTCCAATCTATAATCATTTTGCTGGGAAAATAACTATAGCTTTTTGTGGTCTTACCATTCTATGGACAGGGGATTTTGGAGGAAAGTTGGGATCAGGTCTCTTAGAATTCTTAGAAAACCCTCAACTATCAATAGATTTGATATGCCTTTACCATCTACCATTTGAGTTGGGCTAGCCATGTTATTCCCCTCAGCTTGATGAGTTGTCGAGGATTTTTTGTTGGGTTTAAAGCTAACAGTTTCCTCTATCATTTAGATGTCAGAGGTGTTGGATTATTTTGTTGTAATATCCCTATTTTATAATACTGTATTAACATTATAAATATTTATTGGATTACTTTTTATTTATTGATTAATTTATTTCATATATGTGTATAAATACATGTATATGCGTATAATGTATCTATGTTCGTTATTTGTGTGTATACTAGTAGATGGGTGGTTATAAGTATATGTATGTATTTTACCTTATTATTATCAATATTAATATTATTATAATTTATGATGAGTATTACTTGTTATTTGACCTTTAAATTATTGTCGGTATTATTATTCTCATTCTTCTTCTTATTTTATTATTATTATTATATCAGTGAACAACAATTGTCACCTGTGATAGACACATCCCATATTACGCCTATCACACGCGTCAATCAAGATTCTATATTATTGAAACTGATTGGATGGAGATATTGTCCATGCTTTAGGTTGATCCCGTACATACCCGGAACCACGGCCCAAACTCTGAACTAGGCCCTATCATAAGGTAGTCAGGTAACATGTATAATAGGAACAAGAATAGGACTGGGGTGTCAGTCACCCTACAGGAACCCTGAGTGAAACCCTCTTTCGGCTGCGCAAGTGCAACCTATATCCTAAGTCTACCCAAAATACAGACATTGTCTCCTCTATTAATTTTTTCAATCCCGGTGTAAGTTGTTTAATGATCATGTTATTTAAATTATCAAGATTATTTAATGTACAAGTTACCTAAATCACTGGGATAACTCGGTGATAATCACGGTAACAACATTAACATGTTTAATCAAGATACAGTATGACAGGATATATAATGTCAGTGAACATGATACCAATATAACAGGGCATATAACAAGTATAATATGATGGTGTTGTTACGATATACAATATTTTTTCAGCAACTATGCTAACATGGACAATATAGTTATCAGGTGGATGTCATGTATTACAAGTCAAGTCTTCCAGGTAAATCATGATGTTCAGGACGAGTAATGACATGCTGGCATAAATAGAAAATTCAGGCAAAATATAAAATCAATTCAGATCCTTAAAGTCATTGACATATCCACCCTCTAAGTTACCAAAAAGTGAAGTTTATCAATAGCTATCATAAAACTCCAAACATATAATATGGTCACCGATATCAAGGAAAATCACTCTCATAATAACTCTATCTCCATAACTGAATAACTGAAGTAGTCAAGAACCAATCATGAAGCACTGAATATATATCCTCGAGATCAACTAGGTCAATGGATACCAGAATGAATAAAGAGTAGAACATCCTCAAGCAATATGGAATCTAGGATGCCTCTACATCTAATAATCAACATTTATAAAAACATCAATAGTCAAGTAGTATAATCATGGGTAAAACTGAAAATACCCACAACTATAAATCCAACTACATCAATCTCATCAGAACATCGATCAAAATCCTCTGAAGAACACCAACCTCGTGTCGATTAACTCTAAGTCTAACTAATCCATATCAGTCCAACTATTAGAAGATCAGTCTTTTAACAAGTAACTTCATATATAATCCACTCTCAGAATACAATGCATCCACATCTAATTTATCACCAAATACTTGACTATCATGTCTGATAAGTAAGAGCACATAAAGTATAAATCTTTAACCTCAAATACGAACCAATCAACCTCAAAATCGATTAATTTATATTCTAAGATTTCTTACAACTAGGTAAATTATAAGATCAAGTTTGGTCCAAGGTATACTACAACTAATCTTGAATCAACAGTGATAAACAACTATACATGAAATGACAAAGATAAATGCTCATATCAACTGAACAAATAAGGTAAATAATATCTCATGAAGGAATACAGGTAATCATACTGGTAAAATAAAGCAGATGGTCACATGAAATGATACGAGTAACATCTATACACCTACTGACAATGGTAAATTAAAAATGACATATGAACAAATACTCACATGAAATGACACAGTTGTTGATCTGAATCATCATCTAGTCTTCATTGTATGAACCGGTAACAAACCTCTGGATCATCTGGATCATCCCATGAATTGGTCTTCGAATCGCCAGTATATCTGGTCCATAGCGTGCACAAATTTGAACCTCTCGTAACGGTCTGGATCTCACCAAACAGGTCTGTATCATTACAACACACAACCGAACACGCTCACATATAAACATAAATACACTCTTACACACGTGCATACAGACATACGTGTACACCCAAATACATACGTATACAAGTATACACATACATATATACACCTATATACATACATATATATATACATGTATATACCTAATTCACACAACACACATATACACTCATGTACCCAGTGCATGCATGCACACTAATAACACACTACACTACATGTAAATAATTATACACATATAAAATATAAACACAACTCATACATATAATTACGCACACATATGCAAATATTAACACACACACACACATAATTAATTAACAGCATACATTAAAACACAACAATATGAAAATACAGAGAGGGAGTGAGATAAAGATCAAGGAAAAAGAAGAGAGGAAGGAAACTCTCGTAACCAAAGTGGGGGAAGTACAATCGTCGACGGTGGCCCGTGGAAGATGTTGGTGGCTCGCCGACAGAGAGAAGGAGGATGTCGGTTGCTTGAGGAGCTCCAGGAGTTGCCACAGAGTTGTCCGGAGCTCACGGATCTCGCCAGAAGTAGACAGGGCCTGGGCTCAGCCATGGCCTGGAGATGGAGGGGAACTCGACCTGAATGTAGCAAGCTAAGGGGATCCGTTGGCGTTTGGTCTCCAGCCAAGTAAGGAAGGCTGAAGGAAAGTACTGCCGGGGAGATGATCTCTGCCATGAAGGGAAAGAAGGGGGAGGCTGTGGCAGGCCGAGGAAAGGGAGGCTGTGCACTGAGGGAAAAGAAGGCTCTGTTGCGCACGATAGTGACGCATGAGGAAACTCTAGGGTGATGGCGCGCCATAGAGGAGAGGGTGGAGGTGGGATCAGGTGCCGACGTGGCTTGAAGACGTTGGGTGCTCGTGGCCTTTGCATATGGGTGTTGGCTATGGAGAAGAGGGATCTGTAGGTGCTCCAGTTGGGGGTTGGGTGCGGCTTGGAGGAGGTGTTAGGGTTCTGAGCTGCCATGAAGTAGCTCTGATGCATGGGGAAGAAACTTCTCGGCCAGGTGTTGCTAGCTAGAGGGGGAGATCGGATGAGAGGAGATGGCTGCATTTGAAAAAAGAAGAAGAGAAGGAGAAGAGGATTAATTTAGGGTTAGGATTAGATTTGGATATGGTTTTGAAATAGAATTAGTTGAGATTATGATCTTGAAATAGGATTTGAATTTGGGTAAGTTAGGACTATGGGGATTTGGTTGTGGGTTAACGGGTTTGGGTCTTGGAGAAATGAAAATAATAAGATGAAACTGGAGTTGAAAAGAAAATGGAAAGGGGAAAGAAAGGGCTAGGCTCAAATCAACACATATAAAAATAATGATACTGTTCATAATGTACTATGACTAATTGTAGACATCTGATACATGCATGATTTGATAGACATCTGATTATATTCATGGCTTAATATACACCTGACTATAGCATTGACTAGCTTATTTACTGTTAATTTATATTTGGCATGTTATTTTAACCTTATCCTGTATATTTCTTTTATAGTATGCTCACACGTTATATGCACGTGCACCTTTTCGTTTCATTTTACATACTCAATGGGTCGCTTTTTGATGACTTTGAATTTGCACGTCTAGTTGGATGTTTTCTTCTATTGATCAGGTATTTGGAGAGGATCATGTACTTTAAAAGGAGCCGGAGTTCTCTTGCTTAACAATTCTTTCTCGGTATTCTCTTCCTCTTCTTTATTCCTATTGCTTTTATGATTCTATGCATTAGACTCATGCTTGTTCTATTCTCCTATTCATCTATTATCATGTGTTGTCATTTATATGTTATTATAGAGATATTAATTTATCATAGTAGATTTTTATATCTTGTTCAGGTTACGGTAGGGTTAGCGTATATGCATGGGGTATTCTCCTGCGTATATATGTCGTCGACTCTCATCACGACTCCATTTTCCCGTATTTCGGGAAGCGGAGCGTGAAAGGATTTTTTTGGTATCATAGTCAGGTTTACTCAAAGAAGACCTAGTTATTACCGGTGACCTGAAATAAGTCATATTTACACTGCAATAAATAAATACTGTTAATACGATGATATTGTGTCCACTTGGAAATCGATCTTTCCTCCCTTTGGATATCCATTTTTTGATCTTTTGATATCCCTGATTCCAACTCTTCTTCTAGAGTAATCTGGGTTCCATCTTGATTCTTATTCTTCTTTCTGATTCTATTACCTGATCTTGTCTCTTGAAACTGATCACTCCATCTTGAAGCCGATAGCAGAGATCATAGCGCACAATGGAAGCGTGGTGAACCCATGATGCACAGAGAAGTGATGTAGATGCTTGTTTGTCTTCTACCTTACTTGAATTTTATCTTCCTACTTTATTGAAATTTTGAGGATGAAATTTTTATAAGGTGGGTAGAATGTAATATTCCTATTTTTATAATATTGTATTAACATTTTAAATATTTATTGGATTTACCTTATATTTATTGATTAATTTATTTATATGTGTGTATAAATACATGTGTATGCGTATAATGTATTTATCTTCGTGATTTGTGCGTATACTAGTATATGGGTGGTTATAAGTATATGTATGTATTTTACCTTATTATTATCATTATTAATATTATTATTAACTAATTTTATTATGAGTTTTACTTGTTATTTGCTAACCTTCAAACTTATTGTCAGTATTATTATTATCATTCTTCTTCTTCGTCTTATTATTATTTTTGTATGTGTTGATTTGAGCCTAGCCCTCTCTTTCTCCTTTTCATTTTCTTTTCATTTTCATTTCCATCTTATTATTTTCCATTTTCCCCAAGACCCAAATCCGATAACCCACAACCCAATCCCCATAATCCTAACTTATCCAAATTCAAATCCTATTTCAAAATCATAATCTCAACTAATTCTATTTCAAAACCATATCCTAACCTAATCCTAACCCTAAATTAATTTTCTTCTCCTTCTCTTCTTCTTTTCCCAAAAGCAGTCATCTCCCCTCATCCGAGCTCCCCTCTGGCCGGCAACATCTAGCCGAGAGCCTTCTCCCTCATGGATTGGAGCCACTCCACGGCAGATCGGATCCCCAATACTGCCTCCAAGCCATACACAACCCCCAACCAGAGCATATGCAAATCCCTCTTCTCCATGGCCAACACCCATATGCACAGACCACGAGCACCCAACCTCTCCAAGCCATGTCGACCCTGCTCTCACCTCCACCCTCTCCTCCACGTCATGCCATCACCACTGAGTTTCCCCATGCGGCAACAGCCCGACATGCCTCTGATCATCATCGTCGTGTGCAGCATAGCCTTCTTTCCCCTGATGCACAACCTCCTTTTTCTCGGCCTACCACAACAGCCCCTTCTTCCCCTTTATTGCCGAGATCATCTCCCTGATAGCACTTCTTTCCTACCCTCCTTACTTGGCCGGAGATCAAACGCCAAAAGATCCTCTTGGTCGGCTGCATTCAGGCTGAATTCCCCTCCATCTCCAGGCCAAGGCCGTGCCCATGCCCTGCCTCTCCTCCACTTCCGGCGAGATCCACGAGCTCTGGACCACTTCGCGGCAATTCCTGGAGCTCAACAAGCAACCAGCCTCCTCCTCCTCTCCGCCAGTAAGCCACCGACATCTTTGACGGTCGTGCTTCCCCCACTCTGGTTACTTGAGTTTCCTTCCTCTCTTCTTTTCCCTTGATCTTTGACTCACATTCTCTCTTTATTTTAATATTGTTGTGTGTTAATGAGTGCTGTGAATTAATTATGTGTGTGTGTTAATATTCGCATGTGTGTGTAATTATATGTGTTAGTTGTGTTTATATTTTATGTATGCATAATTATTTACATGTAGTGTAGTGTGTTTATTAGTGTGCAAGCATGCACTTGGTACCTGAGTGTCGTGTGAATTAGTTTATATATATGTATATATATATATATAGGTACATATATGTATGTGTATACTTGTATATATATCTATGTGGGTGTACATGTATGTGTCTGTGTGCAGGCATATAAGAGTGTATTTATTTTTACGTGTGTATGTTCGATTGCGTACTGCAGCGATATGGACCAGTTTGGTAAGATCTAGACCCATTACGAGAGGTTCAAATTTGTGCCCGTTATAGACCCGATACAGTGGAGATTCGAAGACCAATCTATGGTATGATTTGAAGGTTTGTATCAGTTTGTATAGTTAAAACCAAACAGGGATTTGGATCCAAAACCACGTCATTTTATATGAATGTTTGTTCTTGTGTCATTTCTTTATTTACCGTTGTCAATAGGTGAATACATGTTACTCGTATCATTTATGTGACCATTTGTTTTATTTTTGAAATACACCTAGAGGGGGGTGAATAGTGAAAGTACACCAAGAGGGGGTGAATAGGTGTAAGGCTAATCTAATGACAAATAATGTGGAATTTAAAAAACTAATTGCAACACACTTAGTGTAACCAAAGAGTGTAGCCGAATTCCCGGTGAAGGGCTCTTAACTATCTCCTCTAAATTCCTCTAAATAAGAGTTGAGGTGCTATTAGAAGCTCTCTTGGTTAAACACAAGTGAGGCACACAAACAAATCCATGAATATAAATAATATGGACAATATGAAATGATGCAAGACATAATATAAGAGAGAGAGAGAGAGTTAGAGATAATGGATCAAATGCAAACACAAAGATATGTTTCTGTTGGCCCAAAGGTTACACTCTCCATTTATATACGTTTTGATGATAACAAACCATATTAAAGATATTTGGTACTAATAAAGATCCTAGAATGAATTTCAAGTTTGTACAAGTCTTGATGGCTCTAGATTTCTAAAAGCATATTGCAAGGTTGATGGCGCTAAAAGCATGTTGTAAGGTTGATGGCGCAAGAGGACTCTTTCATAGGAGAGGAGGCTCTAGCTCGGCAACGCGGTTCAGAGACATCTTCCTGTATAGTTTTATTTTTGTTAGTTTTTAAAGGATAGTATATAGTGTTGAAGCTCAATTTTCCCACACACACAAATTGCACTTGTTTTCAAAAGATTATTTTTGTCTCTTATGTAAAATACTCTCATAGACCTATTTCAGTATTTGCATACTCAGTTTATTGTATTTTACAAAGTCTTTACAAAAATCATTTTTGAAAAATAAACATATCTTCAAATCATTTCTATTCAAAAATTTTTGTTTTGACCTGTTACGGTTGACCGGGCGGTCGATCGGCTCTATTACAGGTCAGAACGGTCGACCGCGTGGTCGACCGCAGTTCTGACCGTTGGGTGTGTGCATGTGTGCACGTCACCCGGTCGACCAGGCGGTCGACCGGACCCCATGTCGGGCGACCGGGCGGTCGACCGACTGACTGCACCCAACTCTCTGTTTGGGACGGTCGACCGGAGCCTGCCAACAGTCAAAATTTTTGAAAACCATTCGACCTGCTGGTCGACTATAAGTGCTCTTTCTGCCAAATGGCTAGTTTTTTAAACATGTTTTAAAACGTACTTTTAGGCTGGTTTTGGGTCTTATTCTTCCTGTTTTGTCAAAATCAACATTTACCCTTTAATCCCTATCTAAATCCTATAATAGGGGTGGATGGGGTTGAGGAGAATTACAACAACATTTGCAAAGAAATCAAAATTTGAGGATTCTTGAAAGAAGTTTTATTCTCAGTTTTTGTGCTCTAATCTCTGATTTTTTTCTGAAGTTTTTAAATCAATCTCTCTTCTAGTTTGTTTTATTTTTCACTTACAAACCTTGAGCTTCAATCATATGCATTATTCTCTAGGGTTTTTTAAAGAAAAGTTTTTCAAAAGAGAGTTTGTGGTCTTTTGATCACCAAGTGATTATTGTATTTGTGGCTCTACTACCTCTGTACTAGAGGATTGTGATTGAGGAGTTGGGTACTCGCTAGTGGTTGTAATCCTTTGTGAAAATTCTAGTGGATCGGAAATCCTTTTGGGCGAAGGCGGGGACATAGAGCTGGGTGCTCGAACCTTGAAACAAATCTCTATGTTTGCGATTGGTTTACTTGTGTTGTTTACTTTCTATTCATTCATTCCTATATTGTCGATCTATACTCTCACAATAAGATTACATTGCGCACCTCAAACTCTTATTTAGAGAAATCACGAGGAAGGAGTTCAGAGCCCTTCACGGGGTATTTGGCTTCTAATCTTGCTTTGAGCGATCGTTGTATCATCTTATTTTAAATTTATGCATTGATTAGCATATTCACCTATTCACCTCCCTCTAGGTGATTTCAATTAGTATCAGAGCTAGGACTTTAGTTTTTGGCTTTACGTCCTTAGAGAGATTTTATAAATTGCTAATCACTATTTTCATATCTTCATTCATACACTAGTAAAGATGGCCAATAACATTAAGACCCCTCTCAAATTTGATGGACTCAACTTTCTCATATGGAAAGTTAGGATGAACATTTTTCTGCAATCTCTAGGTAGCTGAGTTGCTAAGTCTTTGACCAGGCCTTTTAGTGAACCCGTAGGTGAGGAGGACACTTGATCCGATCTTACCTCCAAGTAAGTTGATGCTAATTCGAAGGCTCAAAATGTCTTACTTTTAGCATTAAATGAGGATGACTTAACACGGGTTATCAATTGCAAGTCCGCCTGTGAGATTTGGCAACACTTATTGGTCACTCATGAGGGAACATTACAAGTCAAGAGAGCTAAAATTGATCTCTTGCGTTCCCAATATGAATGCTTTAAAATGCAAGAAAATGAATCTATTGATGATATGATTACTAAGTTTACTAAAATCACAAATGCTCTTGCTTCTCTAGGTGATGAAATCAACAACGACTAAAAAGTGCGTAAGGTGATTCGTGCTCTCCCTTCATCATGGGAAATCAAAGCCACCGCCTTGAAGGAATTGAATGACAAAGACGAGATGGAGCTCATAAGTCTTATTGGAAATCTTAAGACTCATGAGATGGAAAAAAAGGCTAGAGAAGAAACGGCGCCTCAAAAGAAAAAGTCTATAGCTTTCAAGTACACCTCCACCAACTACGATGATGAAGAAGATAATGAAGAGCTATCCCTTCTTGTGAGAAATGTAAAAAGAATGTATCACAAGAGTAAGCTCAACCACAGAAGAAATGGGAAGGGAAGGAGAAGAAAAAGATCACATGCTACAACTGTCGGAAACCCGAACACATCATGGCCAATTGTCCAAATTTCAAGAAAACGATATCTTCCTCCTTGAAGCAAAAGAAGCCGTCTATATAGAAGGTGTTCAAAGCCACTTGGGATTCGAAAAGTGAATCCGAAGATGAAGTTGACACAGCTAATGTGTGTTTCATGGCAAACACACCTAAGGTAACTACCGAACCATATGATGATGATAGTGAAATAAGTAAAGAATTGTTATTACGAGCTTTCATTGAACTTTCAAAAAGTTTTGATTCTAAAAAGGAAGATTGTTTAAAATTGAAAAAGAAAAATAAAATGCTTAAAAATCAAATTGATATTTCTTCAAAAGAAAAGGATGAATTATCTTCCACTCTTATTTCAACACAAAGAGATTTTTATGCCTATAGAGTTGCTTGCAAAGCTAAATATCCTAAAATTGATGAAAATAAGCTTTTTATGTTAAAACTAGAATAAATGATTTGGGAAATATTTTAAAAGAGTGTGCTTTTAACAATACTAAATTAGAAGAAATGTTTTCAAAGAAACGCATGCATACTCCACATGTTAAACATGATAAAACATCTCATGCTAAAACTCCACATGTTCATCATGCAAACACATCATATGTCAATCATGCAAAAATACCCCATGCTCACAAATCACAAGTTCATAAACCACATGCTCATTATGCTTTTAAATATGGAAGAATTTTAAATGCACTTATTGTAGCCAGAATGGTCATTTAGCTAAATTTTGTTATGATCATATAAATAGTATTAATAATCATGTTTGGGTTTGAAACACTAATGCAATAGGACCCAAGAAAATATGGGTACCAAAATCAAGCTTTAAATTATTTGATATAGGTACACACTAAGACTCTAAGACGTAAGGAGCGGTGGTACCTTGATAGTGATTGCTCAAGGCATATGACGTGGGATATTAACAATTTTGCTACCCTATCGAGGTACGTTGAAGGTGGCACCGTCACCTTCGGAGATGACTCCAAGGGCACCATCATCGTATAAGTAACATTAAGATTGGTACATCTCCTTTAATTGAAAATGTAGTTCTTGTTGATGGGCTTAAACATAACTTACTTAGTATTAGTCAACTATGTGATCGTGGTCTCAAAGTTGTTTTAGATGAATCTTCTTGCAAAATTTTTGATTGTAAAACTAATGAATGTATTCTCAATGGATTTCGTGAAAATAATGTCTACATTATTGATATGCTTAATTTGGATTGCACTGCAAAATGTTTAAATGCTTTTGATGAGATTTCATGGTTATGGAATAGAAGATTAGGCCATGCCTCTTTTGATCATCTTTTTAGAATAAATTCTAAGGAATTGATGAAGGCTATTCCTTGTTTGAAGTTTGAAAAAGACCGCATTTGTGGTGCGTGCTAACTTGGAAAACAACCAAGTCTTCTTTCAAACCAATCAAGGATATCATGACATCTAGGCCACTAGAATTGATTCACATGGATCTTTTTGGACCAACTAAAGCTAAAAGCTTAAATGGAAATAGATATGTTTTGGTTTTAGTCGATGATTTCTCTCGTTTTACTTGGATTTTCTTTTTGGAGCATAAAGATCAAACTTTTTCACATTTTAAGACTTTTCGAAAAAGGGTTGAAAGAAAAAAAGGATTTTCAATTTTACGCAAAAGAAGTGATAGAGGTGGTGAGTTTGTCAAATAACTCTTTATGACTTATTATGATAAAAAAGGAATTAAGCATGAAATGTCATGTCCTAGAACTCCACAACAAAATGGAGTAGTTGAACGGAAGAATAGAACGCTTCAAGAAATGGCCAGGACTATGATAAGTGAATACAGGCTCCCTCAATACTTATGGGCAGAGGACGTAAACACCACATGCTATATTCGAACCGAATTTACTTGTGTAAAGATACTTCCAAAACTTCTTTTGAAATTTATCATTTAAGAAAACCAAATGTTTCATACTTTAAAGTTTTTAGATGCAAGTGTTTTGTTTTGAACACCAAACATAATTTAGGCAAATTTGATGCTAAGGCTTTTGAAGCAATCTTTGTTGGCTATTCTAGTACTAGAAAAGCATATAGAGTGTTCAATAAATCATTTCTTACTATTGAAGAATCTATGTTAAATTTAAGGAATCTAATGTATTTGTTGAGAATGTTGTAAAGATTGACTCATTAGGTGAGTACATTGAGAAAATATCCTTGAAAGACTCAACCATCCAAGAAGACAAGCAAGAACCTAATGGTGAAGTTCAAAAGGATGAAGTGGAACCATCACAACCACTTCCTAAAGATTGGACATATGTCTCAAATCATCCCAAAGATCTCATCATAGGTGATGTATCAAAGAGGGTAACCACTCGTTCCAAACTCCATGATTTGTGTGGGCATTATGTATTCATATCTCATTTTGAACCCAAAAACATCCTTAAAGCCGAGGGTGACTCATATTGGTTGCTTGCTATGCAAGAAGAGCTCAATCAATTTGAGCGCAATCAAGTTTGGTATCTTGTTCCTAGACCCCATGATAGAACAACAATTGGTACTAAATAAATTTTTAGGAACAAGTTGGATGAGTCAGGTAATGTTGTTAGGAATAAGCCTAGGTTAGTGGCCCAAGTTACACTCAAGTTGAAGGAATTGACTTTGAGGAGAGCTTTGCACCCGTAGCACGGCTAGAAGCCATACGAATCACACTAGCTTTTGCATCCTATAAAAATTTCAAACTTTTTCAAATGGATGTAAAAAGTGCATTTTTAAACAGTTTTATTGAAGAGGAAGTATATGTTGAACAACCCCCCGATTTTGTGGATCATATACATCCAAATTTTATTTTCAAACTAGATAAAGCATTGTATGGTTTAAAACAAAATCCAAGAGCTTAGTATGACAGACTTTCTAGTTTTCTTCTATCAAATGATTTTGTTAAGGGCAAAGTAGACACCACATTATTTACTAAACATATTGGTAGTAACATTCTTATAGTACAAATATATGTTGATGATATAATCTTTGGTTCTACTAATGAATTACTTTGCAAGGAGTTTGAACAATGTGTGCAACGTGAATTTGAGATGTCATTGATGGGTGAATTGAACTATTTTCTTGAACTCCAAATCAAGCAAATGCGTGATGGGATCTTCATAAGTCAAGGCAAGTACTCTGAGAAACTCATCAAGAAATTTGGACTTGAAGAATCAAAATTTTGCAACACTCCCATGGCTACCACCACCAAGCTTGACAAGGATGACCAAGGTAAGAGTGTTGACATAAAATTATATAGAAGCATGATTGGTAGTTTGTTGTATTTAATGACTAGTAGGCCGGATATTATGTTTAGTGTGTGCCTTTGTGCTAGATTCCAATCATGTCCCAAAGAATCCCACTTAATTGCGGTAAAATGCATTATTCGATATATTAAGGGCACTATTAGAATGGGTCTATGGTATCCGAAGACCGAACAATTCTCAATGACGAGTTTTTCAGATGCCGACTATGCGGGTTGTAGAGTGGATAGGAAGAGTACTAGTGGAACATATTAATTTCTTGGTAATTGTCTTATTTCATGGTCTTCCAAGAAATAAAATTCGGTAACCCTCTCAACCGCTGAGGCGGAGTATGTTGCAATGGGGGCATGTTGTGCTTAAGTCTTTTGGATGAAACATATTCTCCTTGATTATGATTTGCATTATGACCATATCAAAATATTTTGTGATAATGCTAGTACAATTCATATGACTAAGAATGCAAATCAACATAGTAAGACCAAGCACATTGAGATTAGATATCACTTCCTTAGAGATCATTTTGAGAAAGGTGATATTGATATTGATTATGTTTCTACTGATTTTCAACTTGCCGATATTTTCACTAAATCACTTGACTTCAATAGATTTTCTTTTATATATGATGAACTAAATGTTTGCGTTGTTGACTAAGGAAGTTTTCTTACTATCATATCCCTTTTTGATGTATGACAAAAGGGGGGAGAAATATGTGTGTCATTATATATGTATTATGTTTTGTGTTTTGGTTTTTTGATTTTTTTTGTTGTTTCTCATATTTCTCAAATAATAAGTTGTTTTATACTTGTTTAAATAGAGCATTATTTGAGGGGGAGTTTTTACCTCCCTTCTATATCCTGTGTTATAACTTATATGTTTTGTCATCATCAAAAAGGAGGAGATTGTTGGCCCAAAGGTTGCACTCTCCATTTATATACATTTTGATGATAACAAACCATATAAAAGCTATTCGGTACTAATAAAGATCTAGAATGAATTTCAGGTTTGTACAAGTTTTTATGGCTTTAGATTTTTAAAAGCATGTTACAAGGTTGATGGCACTAAAAGCATATTGTAAGGTTGATGGCGCAAGAGGACTCTTTCATAGGAGAGGAGGCTCTAGCTTGGCAACGCGGTTCAGAGACACCTTCCTATATAGTTTTATTTTTGTTAGTTTGTTAAAGGATAGTATATAGTGTTGAAGCTCAATTTCCCCACACACACAAAATTGCACTTGTTTTCAAAAGATTATTTTTGTCTCTTGTGTAAAATACTCTCATAGACCTATTTTAGTATTTGCATACTTAGTTTATTGTATTTTATAAAGTATTTACAAAATCATTTTTGAAAAATAAACATATCTTCAAATCATTTCTATTCAAAAATTTCTATTTTGACCTGTTGCGGTCAACCGGGCGGTCGACCGGCTTTATTACAGGTCAGAACGGTCGACCGCGTGGTCGACCGCAGTTCTGATCATTTGGTGCGTGCATATGTGCACGTCATCCGGTCGACTGGACCCCATGTCGGGTGACTGGGCGGTCGACTGACTGACTGTACCCAACTCTTTGTTTGAGACGGTCGACCGGCAGTCGACCGGAACCTGCCAACGGTCAAAAATTTTTGAAAACCGGTCGACCATGAATGCTCTTTCTGCCAAATGGCTAGTTTTTTTAAACATGTTTTAAAACGTGGTTTTAATCTTAAAACGTGATTTTAGGCTAGTTTTGGGCCTTATTATTCCTGTTTTGTCAAAATCAACATTTACCCTTTAATCCCTACCTAAATCCTATAAATAGGGGTGGATGGGTTGAGGAGTATTACAATAACATTTGCAAAAAAATCAAAGTTTGAGTATTCTTGAAAGAAGTTTTATTCTCAGTTTTTGTGCTCTAATATCTGATTTTTCTCTGAAGTTTTGAATCAATCTCTCTTCTACTTTGTTTTATTTTTCACTTACAAATCATGAGCTTTAATCCTATACATTATTCTCTAGGATTTTGTAAAGAAAAGTTTTTCAAAAGAGAGTTTGTGGTCTTTTGATCACCAAGTGATTATTATATTTGTGGCTCCAATACCTCTGAACTAGAGGAGTGTAATTGAATAGTTGGGTACTCCCTAGTGGTTGTAATCCTTTGTGAAAATTCTAGTGGATCGGAAATCCTTCTGGGTGAAGGCGGGGACGTAGAGCTGGGTGCTCGAACCTCGAAACAAATCTCTGTGTTTGCGATTAGTTTACTTATGTTGTTTACTTTCTATTCATTCATTCTTATATTGTCGATCTATACTCTCACAATAAGATTGCATTGCGCACCTCAAACTCTTATTTAGAGGAATCACGAGGAAGAAGTTCAGAGCCCTCTAGGTGATTTCAGTTTCGAGGTTTGAGCACCCAGCTCTACGTTCCCGCCTTCATACAGAAGGATTTCCATTATAGCGTCCCAATAGGACTTCCCACACAGGGAACCTCCACTGAGGATTTGGACAAATACAACTTGAGAGTACACAACTCCTCTCTCAGCAAATACAACCTCTACACAAGAGGCAAGGCACAAATCAAACACAAGATCAATCTCTCACTAGAGGGATACCAACAAACTCAATTACCTCTACACTTAGAGGGATTCTAGCAACCCAATTGCACAACCTCCTCTACACTTAGAGGAAAAGGCACAAAGCCAAAGCAAAGGAAAGGGTTTACAATACTTGGTGATCTCAAAGACCACAAACCAATTCTTTCTCACAAAACAATGATCCTAATAGATAGGATAGATAGATAGCTCAAGTGTGAGAAAATAAAGTGCTTTGAATAAAGAAAATCACTTGGGAAAATCTCCAAATAGATATAGAATTTAGATCAAAAACCAATTACCAAAAGACTCTATTTTCTTTGAAATTCCAACACTTTAAAAGCAAATATAAATTAAAATTTTAACCCTAAAAACTCTTGCTGAAAAACACTTGAAAGATGTAAATTTTTCTCTCTTGAAATCTTGATAAAATCAGCTCAAGAAGTGGGTATTTATAGACCCACAAAAATTCTGCCCGTTACAATCTGGTAAAGCCCAGATTGCCCTTCCGGTCGACCGGGACTGGATACAGAGAGCAGCAGCTCTCTGCCGGTCGACCAGGGCCATTTTCAGAGAGCAGAGCTCTCTGGCGGTCGATCGCCCGGTCGACTGGTCCACCAGCCCATAGCTGCGTGCACGTCTGTCGACCGGACCGGTCGATCGACTTCTGCTACGGTCGACCTGTCCGGTCGACCGGCAGATAGTCAGGTCCAACAATTAGGGATTGAAAACTTGTCTTTTTGCCTTCTAGAAAATCCAATAAAATGCACATAAATTTCACAAAAATATGTTCTTATTATATCTTTGAAGTACAAATATGTGTGATAAAAATTCAACACATTTTAAACAATTTGAACCATTTTTGTGTTCTTAAAAATTTGCCTTAAACCAAAATCCGTATTTTTCAAAACTTAGATTTTGAAATGGAAAACCATTTTCTCCAAAACGTATGTAAATACAAAAACTTGATATTGAAACAACTTTGAAGCATATTGTATATGGATAGAATCCAATATACATAAAAGATTTATATCTATGTTTTTGACATGAAATCCAAAAATAAGTTTTGTTTAAATACAAAACTCCAACTCATGAAATAGATTATCAAAGTAAGTTTTTCTAAATAGATGAAGCATAGATGTATATAGATCAAATCTAATATACATTAAACCATGTAAACTTGTTTTGATTCTATCTATTCATAAAAATCACATATATATAAAAAATCGAAACTGGTTAAACCAAAAACCAAACATTTAAAACAAGTGTGTGTATGTAAACTTGAGCATATCAACACTATCTAATCTTTATAATGATCTAAACACAGTCTTAAACTAAACAAACTGAGGTCTTCTTGTAGAACTCCTTCTCCAAGTAGACTCGATCGAAAACCGATCCAACGAGCTTGACTCAAACCGAGTGCTAAATGCGATCTTGACGCTCAAGCTCTTGAATCTTCATGTGAAAGCTCCAAAATACCTTTGTTGAAGCTAACTACCTACTAATATCTTGATCAAATATCTGAAACTAAATATCACAAGATTATTAGTAAACTATAACTACATGAGTTAATCATTATCAAAACTAGAGTGAAGGTCTCTGGGCTAACAATCTCCCCCCTTTTTGATGATGACAAAACTCATGGAGTTATATATGCATGGATTAAAATTAAGCTTCATAGAAGCTCTCCCTTAACTTATGTATAACAATAAACAAAAAGATATGTAAAGAATGCTCAATATAAATATGCATAAACATGCATAAAACTAGGAAATGAACACATATGGTGTCATGTTGTAATCATGATGAGCATGTTTATCGTGTTTGGTGTGCATGAATATGTGGAGTATGTTTCTTTAGAAACATAAATCCCAATCATGTGTGGCTCATAGCACATTGGCTCAAAGTGGAGCCCAAACAATCTACACTCTTCATCAAAATATAAATAAAATTTTCAATAATAGAAGAAGATATGGAGCAAGCAACATATTTATCAATAGAAGAGGAGGCAATAGAATCCTGACAAACAGGACCATCAAAATCATTTTTCAAAGAAGTGTTTTCCTTTGAAATAAATTCCAATTCTTTTGAAATTAAAATAATTTTATTTTTCAAAGAATTGTTCTCTTTTAAAACAAAATCGAGTTTTGAAGACAAAACCTCATTATTCTTCAAAACATCATCACAATCATTTTTATTCTTTAAAATTTTGTTTTCTTTTAAAGTAAGGTCAAATTGAGTTTTTAATGAATCTCTTTCATTTGAAACCTCAATCCTCTCTTGCAAAATCATATTTAGTTTAGAAAATAAACTTTTATTTTCTTCTTTAAATTTAAAACTCTTGCTTTTCAAAGCTTTGTACTTTGAAAGCAAGTTCTCACAAAACATAGATAGTTTTTCATTTAATGTATGTGCATCCATGTTATCATCACAAGAAGAACTAACGCTATCATCTAGTTGAGTGTCCAAAATTATCTCAAGGGAGTCATTCCCTTGGACCATGAAGCAAGCTTGGTCGGATTCTTGTCCACTAGATTCTTTCTCCGCATTGTTTGTCGTTTGTAGCTCGAGAGAGGTCAATGTATTCCACACTGCAAAGGCGGAATCACAATGAAAAATCATAGAAAATTGATCTTTTCTAAGTGTGTGCCTAAGTGCCACTAAGGCTTGTTGTCATGCCCCGCTTCTTAAAATACAGAATATGGGTACGTGATGATGGCCAGAAGATACTCACGAAGAGGAAAATCTCTCCCGTGAATACCTTACGCTATAGTAATTGAGCCAAATTCTCGCACACATTTACAAAAAGACAATCAAAAATTTCATTTCACATAAAAGACATACATTTACATTAGTTTTTGTCTGGATACAAGATTTAAAATATAACAATGCAGAAATAAAAGAAGGTACAATTTTAGCATCAGGACACATAACAAGATAAAATGCCAAAATACATGAGGTAAGAAACATCGGACTCATCCCAGTAATCTTCCTGGGCTCCTTCGAACAGTGGCTCGTCGGTCTCCTTATACTCTGATGCTGAAAAATCAAGGTCCGTCTGAAGCGGACCAGCAAGTGCACACATGAGAACAGGAAACAATAATATGAAAATGTGAAAGTAAGGATAATATAAGTAGAGCACTAGAATGAATGAATAATAAATCTAACGGTAATATAAACTAGCAGGTAAGATACCAACAACAGTGACAAAATACTAGATCAGGTGAAATAAGGTCATGTATGTATACTATGACATGAATTTAATGAGCATGAAGCACCCTGAAAAAGTAATGTCATAGATCATAATCATCAGGTCACAAGATCACAAGATCACAAGTTAAGAATAATATGGCAAGTCCAGAACATCATGTAGCAAGATTATTCATGTCACAAATAATAATTCTAAGTTTAGTATATTTTATTGAAATCACCTAGAGGGGGGGTGAATAGGTGATAATGCTAATCAATGCACAAATTTAAAATGTTATGATGTAACGATCACCCGAAACAAGATTAGAAGCCGAATACCCCGTGAAGGGCTCTGAACTCCTTCCTCGTGATTCCTCTAGATAAGAGTTTGAGGTGCGCAATGTAATCTTATTGTATGAGTATTGATCGACTAAATGATACAATAAACCAATCACAAACACAGAGATTTGTTTCGAGGTTCGAGCACCCAGCTCTACGTCCCTGCCTTCACCCAGAAGGATTTCCGAACCACTATAACTTTCATAAAGAATTACAACCACAAGGGAGTACCCAACTCCTCAATCACACTCCTCTAGTCCAGAGGTAGTGGAGCCACAAATACAAGAATATCTTGGTGATCAAAAGACCATAAACTCTCTTTTGAAAAACTTTTTCCCTTACAAAAACCCTATAGAATAATGTGTAGGATTGAAGCTCAAGTTTTGGAAGTGAAAAAGAAAATAAAGTTAAAGAGAGTTTTGAATCAGAAACTTCTGTAAAAAGAGAGAATTTTGAGCACAAAAACTGAGAGCAAAAACTTCTTTTGAAAGACTTAAACTTGATTTCATTTTGCAAAAGATTGTTGTAATTACCTCAACCCTAATCATCCCTATTTATAGGATAAAGGTAGGGATTAAAGAGTAAACTGATATAATGAATAATTAGGAAAGATTAGACCCAAATCCAGCCCTTTAGAGAAGAAAACCACGTTTTAAAATGTGTTTAATAAACTAGCCGTTAGGGCTTAAATCAAGCTCGCGGTCGACCGGCCAGTCGGTCCGGTTTTTCAAAAAAATAACCGTTGCCAGCCCACGGTCGACCGTAACAAACAGAGACATGGGTGCTTACAGTCGGCCGAAGTTCGATCGACCGTTATGGGGTCCGGTCAACCGCCCGGTCGACCGAGAAATGTGTACACATGCACGCACCCAAACAGTCAGAAGCGCGGTCGACCGCCTGGTCGACCGTTCTGACCTGAAACAGAGCCGGTCGACCGTCCGGTCGACTGCAACAGGCCAAAAACAGTTCTTTGAAAATGGTTTTGAAGATCTTGATAATTTTCAAATTAATTTTGATCAAGACTTGGTATACTATATAAAATAGAGTTTGTAAGTATTAAAATATGTTTTAAAATATTTTGCATATAGGAGAAACACCCTTAAAATAAATCATGTGCAAAATCTTGTGTGTGGGGAATATTGAGCTTCAACACTATACACTATCCTTTAACAAACTAAAAAATATAAAAACTGAGAAATGACGTCTCTGAGTCGCGTTACACCAAGTTAGAGCCTTCTCTTCTATGAAAACGTCCTTTTGCGCCATTTGCCTTTTTAGCATCATAAACCTTACAATAGCTTAGAAGGGTCAACATGACTAGCACAAACCTGAAACTCATTCTAAACAACTTATTAGTACCAAATATCTTCTATTTGTTATGTTATCATCAAAACTTAAACAAATGGATAGTGTAACCTTTTGGGCCAATAATCTCCCTCTTTTTGATGATGACAAAACATATAAGCTATAACACAAGATATAAAAGGGAGGTAAAAACTCCCCCTCAAATAATGCTATATTAAACAAGAATAAAACAATTTATTATGAATTTTTTTTAAAATACTAAATCATACATACATAACCATCAATAAATAACCATCAATAAAACACCAAATCATAACACATATTTCTCCCCTTTTTGTCATACATCAAAAAGGGATATCTTAGCAAGAAAACTTCCTTATTCAACAACACAAACATTAAGTTCACCACATATAAACGAAAATCTATTATAGTCAAGTGGTTTACTGAAAATATCGGCAAGTTGAAAATCGGAAGAAACATAATCAATATCAATATCACCTTTCTCAAAATGATCTCTAAGGAAGTGATATCGAATCTCAATGTGCTTGGTCTTACTACGTTGATTTGCATTCTTAGTCATATGAATAGTACTAGTATTATCACAAAATATTTTTATATGGTCATAATGCAAATCATAATCAAGGAAAGTATGTTTCATCTAAAGGACTTGTGCACAACAAGCCTCCGCCGCAACATACTCCGCCTCGGCGGTTGAGAGGGCTACCGAATTTTATTTCTTGGAAGACCATGAAACAAGACAATTACCAAGAAATTGACATGTTCCACTATTACTCTTCCTATCCACTCTACAACCCGCATAGTCCGCATCCGAAAAACTCGTCATTGAGAAATCTCCGATTTTCGGATACCAAAGACCCATTCAAATAGTGCCCTTAATATAACGAATAATGTGTTTTACCGCAATTAAATGAGATTCTTTGGGACACGATTGGAATCTAGCACAAAGACATATACTAAACATGATATCCGGCCTACTAGCCGTTAAATACAACAAACTATCAATCATGCGTCTATATAATTTTATATCAACATACTTACCTTGGTCATCCTTATCAAGCTTGGTGGTGGTGGCCATGGGAGTGTTGCAAATTTTTGAGTCTTCAAGCCCAAATTTCTTGATGAGTTCATTAGAGTACTTGGCTTGACATATGAATATCCCATCACGCATTTGCTTGATTTGGAGTCCAAGAAAATAGTTCAATTCACCCATTAATGACATCTCAAATTCACGTTGCATGCATTGTTCAAACTCCTTGCAAAGTAACTCATTAGTAGAACCAAAAATTATATCATCAATATATATTTGAACTATAAGAATGTCATTATCAACATGTTTAGTAAATAAAGTGGTGTCTACTTTGCCTTTAACAAAATCATTTGAAAGAAGAAAACTAGAAAGCCTTTCATACCAAGCTCTTGGAGCTTGTTTTAAACCATACAATGCTTTATCAAGTTTGAAAACAAAATTTGGATGAACATGATCTACAAAACCGGGAGGTTGTTCAACATAAACTTCCTCATTAATAAAACCATTTAAAAATGCACTTTTTATATCCATTTGAAAAAGTTTAAAATTTTTAAAAGATGCATAAGCTAGTGTAATCCGTATGGCTTCAAGCCGTGCTACGGGTGCAAAGGTCTCCTCAAAGTCGATTCCTTCAACTTGAGGGTAACCTTGGGCCACTAACCTAACTTTATTCCTAATAACATATCCTAACTCATCCAACTTGTTCCTAAAAATCCACTTAGTACCAATTATTGGTCTATCATGGGGTCTAGGAACAAAGTGCCAAACTTGGTTACGCTCAAATTGATTGAGCTCCTCTTGCATAGCTAGCAACCAATATGAGTCACCATCGGCTTCGAGGATGTTTTTGGGTTCAAAATGAGATATGAATGCAAAATTATCACACAATTCATGGAGTTTAGAGCGAGTGGTTACCCCTTTTGATACATCACCTATAATGAGATCTTTGGGATGATTTGTGGCGTATCTCTAATCTTTAAGAAGTGGTTGTGATTGTTCCACTTCATCCTTTTGAACTTCACTAATGGGTTCTTGCTTGTCTTCTTGAATGGTTGAGTCCTTCAAGGATATTTTCTCCATGTCCTCACCTAATGAGTCAATCTCTGCAATATTCTCAACAATAGTATTAGATTCTTCAAATTTAACATGCATAGATTCTTCAATAGTCTGAGATGATTTATTGAATACTCTATATGCTTTACTAGTACTAGAATATCCAACAAAGATTACTTCATAAGCTTTAGCATCAAATTTACCCAAATTATCTTTAGTATTCAAAACAAAACACTTGCATCCAAAAACTTTAATGTATGAAACATTTGGTTTTCTTAAATGATAAATTTCAAAAGAGGTTTTGAAAGTATTTTTACACAAATAAATACGGTTTGATATGTAGCATACGGTGTTTACGACCTCGGCCCATAAGTATTGAGGGAGCCCATATTCACTTATTATAGTCCTAGCCATTTCTTGAAGAGTTCTATTCTTTCTTTCAACTACTCCATTTTGTTGTGGAGTTCTAGGACATGACATTTCATGCTTAATTCCCTTTTCATCACAATAAGTCATGAAGAGTTGGTTAACAAACTCACCACCTCTATCGCTTCTTATCCGTAAAATCAAAAATCCTTTTTCTTTTTCAACCCTCTTTCGAAAAAGTTTAAAATGCGAAAAAGTTTGATCTTTATACTCCAAAAAGAAAACCCAAGTGAAACGAGAAAAATCATCGACTAAAACAAAAACATATCTACTTCGATTTAAGCTTTTAGTTTTAGTTGGTCCAAAAAGATCCATGTGAATCAATTCTAATGGCCTAGTTGACATGATATCCTTGATTGGTTTGAAAGAAGACTTCGTTTGTTTCCCAAGTTGGCACGCACCACAAATGCGGTCTTTTTCAAACTTCAAACAAGGAATACCTTTCACCAATTCCTTAAAATTAATTCTAGCAAGGTGATCAAAAGATGCATGTCCTAATCTTCTATGCCATAACCATGAAATCTCATCAAAAGCATTCAAGTATTTAGTAGAACAATCCAAATTAAGCATGTCAATAATATAGACATTATTTTCACGAAATCCAGTGAGAATACAATCATTAGTTTTACAATCAAAAATTTTGCAAGAAGATTCATCAAACTCAACTTTGAGACCTCGATCATATAGTTGACTTTTACTAAGCAAGTTATGTTTAAGCCCATCAACAAGAACAATATTTTCTATTAAAGGAGATGCACTAATCTTAACGTTACCTATACCGATGATGATGCCCTTGGAGTCATCTCCGAAGGTGACGGTGCCACCTTCAACGTACCTTGATAGAGTTGTAAAATTATTGATGTCCCATGTCATATGCTTTGAACAACTACTATCAAGGTACCACCGATCCTTACGTCTTGGAGCCTTAGTGTGTACCTACATCGAATAATTTAAGACTTGATTTTGGTACCCATATTTTCTTGAGTCCTAAAGAGTTAGTGTTTAGAACCCACACAAGATTATTTGTCCTATTTATATGATCATAGCAAAATTTAGCTAAATGGCCATTCCGGTCACAATAAGTACATTTATAAATTCTTGCATATTTAAAAGCATAATGAGCATGTGGCTTACGAACATGTGAATTGTGAGCATGAGTAGTTTTAACATGTGTGACATGTGATGTGTTGGCATGATGAGCATGTGAAGTTTTATCATTTTTAGCATTTGGAGTGTGCATATTCTTCTTTGAAAATATTTCTTCTAATTTAGTAGTATTAAAAGCACATTCTTTTAAAACATTTTAAAAATTATTGATTTTAGTTTTTAACAAGGATAATTCATTTTCATCAATTTTTGAAAATTTAGCTTTACAAGCAACTCTATAAGCATCAAAATCTCTTCTTGTTGAAATAAGATTAGAAGAAAGTTCATCCTTTTCTTTTGAAGAAATTGCAAGTTGATTTTTAAGCATATCAATTTCTTTTTTCAATTTTGAACATTCTACCTTTTTATCATCAAAACTTTCAGAAAGTTCAACAAAAGCATGTACTAACATTTCTCTACTTATTTTATTTTCATCATCAAGTGGTTGAGTAGTTACCTTGGGTGTGTTTGCCATGAAACACATATTTGCCGTGTCGACTTCATCTTCAGATTCACTTTCCGAATCCCAAGTGGCTTTGTATACCTTCTTTTCAACCGGCCTCTTTTGCTTCAAGGAGGAGGTCATCTTTTTCTTGAACTCTGGACAATCGGCCATGATGTGTCCGGGTTTCCGACAGTTGTAGCATATGATCCTTTTCTCCTCCTTCCCTTCCTATCGCTTTCTATAGTTGAGCTTATTCTTGCGGTACATTCTCTTTACATTTCTCACAAGGAGAGATAGCTCTTCATCATCTTCTTCATCATCGTAGTTGATAGAGGAAGATTTGAAAGCTATGGACTTTTTCTTTTGAGGTACCGCTTCTTCTCTAGCCTTCTTCTCCATCTCATGAGTCTTAAGATTTCTGATAAGACTTATGAGCTCCATCTTGTCTTTGTCATTCAACTCCTTCAAGATGGTAGCTTTGATTTTCCATGACGAAGGAAGAGCACGAATCACTTTACGCACCTTTTGGTTGTTGCTTATATCATCACCTAGAGAAGAAAGAGCATTTGTAATCTTAGTAAACTTGGTAATCATATCATCAATAGATTCACCTTCTAGCATTTTAAGACTTTCATATTGGGAACGCAAGAGATCTATTTTAGCTCTCTTGACTTGTGATGTTCCCTCATGAGTGACCAATAAGTGTTACCAAATCTCATAGGCGGATTTGCAACGGATAACCCGTGTTAGATCATCCTCATTCAAAGCTAAAAGTAGGGCATTTTGAGCCTTTGAATTAGCATCAAATTCCTTGAAGGTGAGTTCGGACCAAGTGTCCTCCTCACTTTCAGGTCTACTATAGGGCTTGGTCAAGGACTTAGCAATTAGACTACCTAGAGATTATAGAAAAATAGTCATCCTAACATTCCATATGGGAAAGTTGAGTCCATCAAATTTGGGAGGGGACTTTATGTTACTGGCCATCTTTACTAGTGAATGAATGAAAATATGCAAATAGTGATTAGTAAATTTTAGGATCTCTCTAAGGATGTGAAGCCAAAAACTAGAGTCTTAACTCTGATACCAATTGAAATCACCTAGAGGGGGGTGAATAGGTGATAATGCTAATCAATGCACAAATTTAAAATGTTATGATGCAACGATCACCCGAAATAAGATTAGAAGCCGAATACCCCGTGAAGGGCTCTGAACTCCTTCCTCGTGATTCCTCTAGATAAGAGTTTGAGGTGCGCAATGCAATCTTATTGTATGCGTGTTGATCGACAATATAGCAATGAATATAAAGCAAGAAATGATACAAATAAACCAATCGCAAACACAGAGATTTGTTTTGAGGTTCGAGCACCCAGCTCTACGTCCCCGCCTTCACCCAGAAGGATTTTCGAACCACTATAACTTTCATAAAGAATTACATCCACAAGGGAGTACCCAACTCCTCAATCACACTCCTCTAGTCCAGAGGTAGTGGAGCCACAAATACAAGAATATCTTGGTGATCAAAAGACCATAAACTCTCTTTTTGAAAAACTTTTTCCCTTACAAAAACCTTATAGAATAATGTGTAGGATTGAAGCTCAAGTTTTGTAAGTGAAAAAGAAAATATAGTTGAAGAGAGTTTTGAATCAGAAACTTCAGTAATAAGAGAGAATTTTGTGCACAAAAACTGAGAGCAAAAACTTCTTTTGAAAGACTTAAACTTGATTTCTTTTTGCAAAAGTTGTTGTAATCACCTCAACCCTAATCATCTCTATTTATAGGATAAAGGTAGGGATTAAAAAGTAAACTGATATAATGAATAATTAGGAAAGATTAGACCCAAATCCAGCCCTCAAATTGTTTAGAGAAGAAAACCACGTTTTAAAACGTGTTTAATAAACTAGCCGTTAGGGCTGAAATCAAGCTCACGGTCGACCGGCCGGTCGACCGGTTTTTCAAAAAAATAACCGTTGCCAGCCCACGGTCGACCGCCCGGTCAACCGTAACAAACAAAAACATGGGTGCTTACAGTCGGTCGAAGTTCGGTCGACCGTTATGGGGTCCGGTCGACCGCCCGGTCGACTGGGAAACGTGCACACATGCACGCACCCAAACGGTCAGAAGCGCGGTCGACCGCCCGGTCGACCGTTCTGACCTGAAACAGAGCCGATCGACCGTCCGGTCGACCGCAACAGGCCAAAAATAGTTCTTTGAAAATGGTTTTAAAGATCTTGATAATTTTCAAATTAATTTTGATCAAGACTTGGTATACTATATAAAATAGAGTTTGTAAGTATTAAAATATGTTTAAAAATATTTTACAGATAGGAGAAATACCCTTAAAATAAATCATGTGCAAAACCTTGTGTGTGGGGAATATTGAGCTTCAGCACTATACACTATCCTTTAACAAACTAAAAAATATAAAAACTGAGAAATGACGTCTCTGAGTCGCGTTACACCAAGTTTGAGCCTTCTCTTCTATGAAAATGTACTTTTGCGCCATTTGCCTTTTTAGCATCATAAACCTTGCAATAGCTTAGAAGGGTCATCATGACTAGTACAAACCTGAAACTCATTCTAAACAGCTTATTAGTACCAAATAGCTTCTATGTATTTTGTTATCATCAAAACTTAAACAAATAGAGAGTGTAACCTTTTGGGCCAACATTTATTACCCTAACTAATGCAGCTATCATGTGCTCCATCCTACAGGACAACTATATATCAAACAAGAGATGCGTTAGTGGATCCTGATAGCAGGGAGAAACAGTTTACTGCACTCAGGTATGATGTAACATGTAATAACAGGAGCACGCATAAATAATAAGATTACGTGTGGCATCCAAACCCACAAGGGGTCGCCCTTCTAAGCACACCTCCCTGAATTTTTCCTACTACAGTCTCCCCCAGTAACCCAGGCTTGGTTAATTTTATTAATCAATGTAAGTGCAAGATAATGTGTGACTCTAGGTGACAGGATAGGGATCAGTATCAAAAGTAACAGTGTCAAATAATGATTACAATACATATCAAAATTTTAGGAAAATAGAAAACGATGATAACATTGAGTGACAAATGTATAATAGTGTAAGTGATGCCAGTGTATTAGGATGTAAACATAATCATAAAATAGTAATCATGACATAGGGTGACGTCAACTTAGTTGTACAACATTTACTAATTCATGGTGAAACTTGAATGGTCATTTATGTAACAAACATCCTATACATGCATGTCTTACAACACACGTGATCAGGAAAGAATATAAAAATCGAGATTGGAAAGGAATTTATAAACTAACAAAGGAACTCAAAGGAGAGAGAGTGTGTACTTGCCTGATGTCCTTGGAATCTGAATTCCCGTAACTGCAACTGGCTCTGGGTAAAATTTGCGACCTAAATATTGCGTGAATTAATTAGTGACTTGACATGTTATTTATTCAGTGATAAGTTAAATGATAACGTAATTTTTACTATTTATTATAATTTTGATTTGTTAATATTTTCAAATAATTCAACTTTTGAATTTATAGCAACTATTTAAAAATATAATTTCATCATAAAAGACATGCATTAACTAATAAATTGATGTATAATACTTACATATTACTGAATAATGAATTTTATTTTTTGATATTTAGAAATTTATTGGCCATTTTTAAAGAAATTATCATTAAATAATAATTACAAAGAATATTTAATTTCATGTTATTCTAATTAATATTACACTCAAAATAATTTTACAAGTCCCAAATGTAATTTGTGATTTTCTGTAAATTTTTTGAAATTATCTGTGAATTTTCTGGAATTTTATGAATTAAAATAAACCTAAAAATCACTAAAAAGCTTAACGGGTCTGTTTGCTACAGTAACGGGTCCGCTGCAGTAATGGGTTTGGGTCTGAATTTGCTATAGTAATTTTTTTACATATTTTTATTTATTTATTTATTTATTTAGTTTTTTCTATTTCTTCTTTCTTTCTTTTTCTCTTTTTCTTTTTTTTAAAAAAAATTGGGTCGGGTTAAAACAGACCCGAACCCGGGTCTGTATTTACATAGACCCAGACTGGATCTGTCCCAATACAGACCCAGGCTGGGTGTGGCCTGGCTCGACCAGACCCAGACCGGGTCTGGCTCAATCCAGGCCTGGCCTGGTTCACTATGCTGTGCACAATGCACAGCACAGTGCACAACACACTATATGTTTTGTTTTTTTGGATGAAAATAAATTTTTAAAAATTAATTAAAAATTATGATAATTAGGAGGCATATCTTGGGTGTACTACATAATTTTATGGTGATTTTAATATACGTTTTACATGATGAAATTACTGCTAATATGTAATGTGTACTACATGTTCGGTAAAATGCCACAACGAACTAAATTCTACGAAAATGCAAGAATAAATACCTAGAACGCTTCCCTTTAATCTGAATCTTCTTCCCCTTATTAACACTTCAGAATCCCGCCAATTTTTTAAGAGAAGTGAGAGAGAAGAGGAAAAGAGAGAGATTTGGATATTTCAATATGGTTTGAGTAAGGATGAGAATGGCGGAATTGTCTCTTATATAGGCACCACACCCCGTAGACAGCTCTTGAGAGTTAGGCTACGTGGAAAGAGTAGTGGGTTCTGTTTGGGTGAATAGAAATGAGGGGGGAAAAGAGTGAGAGAAGTTAGAGAGAGTGGGGGAAGTTGAAGAATATGGGAGGAGTTAAAGGGAGGTTTAAATAATTGGGCTTGGGTTTTTAGATCACACGCCAATGTGGCATAGTGGTGAGAGCTTGTGGGTTTTAGTAAGGAGGTTAAGGTTTCAAAACTTGGGAGAATTATTATAGGGATTTATTTTTTAATTTTTTTATTTATTTTCATTTTTGCCTTTCTTAACTCAATTAAATTCATATTTAATTCAAAAAAAATCCTAAAAATTCTTTTAAATAGCAAATTTTATTTTCAACATTATTGAGAAATTGGATTCATGAAATTCATCCCTAATTGCAAAGTAAAAATATGGAAGTCGTATAGCGACATGAATTTTGAGAATTTTTGATTAATTTCGAAAAATTTTAGAAAAATCAAGAAAAAATTGAAATATTAGAAAATTTTATTAGCGTTAAAGTAGACTTAGTTTAGACCACAAGAATAGGTATTTATACCATACTGACCACCAGTAAAAAATACCGATGACTGGAACCGAGGGTACAATCCAACCCACCTAATAAGAAGAATTTCGTCTTCGAAATTCAAAAATAAACAAGGAGAAGAGTATTCTAAGGTATAAGATGATGGATAAATAGTTAGAAGTGAGATAAGTTACCTGAGAAGAGATGAGGATATTTAGTCATGATCTCATCTTCCTGCTCCCTGGTGGAATCCTCATAAGAGTTTGGATCCCAAGATACTAGTACCAGGGAAATGGTCTTGTTCTTCAGAACCTTCTCCTTCTTGTCGATGATTGCAGATTGGCTAAGCCTCATAGGGTAGATAGCGGTTCAGTCTCAGATCTGAATAGTCCAGAATATGTTAGTTATCCCGGGCATATTTTCTTAATTGAGAGGTGTGGAATACGTCATGAACACCATCTAGTGCTGGAGGTAAGGCTACTCAGTATGCTACTTCTCCGACTCATTCTATAAGTGTCAAAGAGGTGTGGAATATCACCTTTAAGTTTTATATCACCTGGCACCTGATATACTACTTGCTACTTGCTCCCTGTTGTGATATGACTTATCACTTGCTATCTATCATGTTAACATTTGTGATTATCACATTTACAGGAATCCTGTATCATATACAGTGACTTGTTCTCCTATATTATTATATACAGTGACCTGAATCTATAGTACTCATGTACTCCTGAACTCCTGAATTCTTGATCATGTCCTGCTCCTGCTATTCCCGTAAATTGATAATTGCAAATATTATAATAAGACAACTTGCACCCGGTTCGGGGGAAACTGATGGGTCCAAAATTGTCATATTTATGGCGGTCTTATCGAGTCACGCGTGGCCACATACTTGAGGGATCACCTGGCGGCCACTAGGGATACCGTGGGGTATGCTGGCACCCCTACTCCTATTTATTCCTATCGAGTATGCACACGCCCTAGACCTATTTCTATGGGATCTGCAATACTTTATTCCTGTTCGGGCGTACATAAGTCCCGATACCTAGCGGTACGTTCCGGCTCAGCACCAGATACTCCTGGACCGTTGTCCCGAGCATGTACGGGGCCCATCCTAAACAAGGTTTGTCGAACTTCATCAGTTTTCAAATAACTTGCTCTATAAATTGTAAGTGAAAGTATGTAGAATGGAACACGCACTGAAGCCTACAACTTAGACGGCCCTAATTATAATAAGATGCTAATATACAATTTATTGTGTTGTTTTCTAACTCGGGTTGTATGCGCTTGGATTACGGTGACATGGGATAAGGGTATATAGATGAGGGTTTCCTTATTTGGATTATTCTTTCAGTGTACTAGTCTCATAGAGCTGTGACCTAAGCCTGTACGATCAGTTTTGCTCGTAATCGATTTTATTCAATTTTATGTTAGTATAGGAGATATCTGGTTACCTACTCTTATCATTTTATATCATGCTTGTTCCCTGCTTGATAACAATTAATGTCTCTCTATTTGTTCTTGTATACCTGTGCTCACGACACAATTTTCTATGCATGTTTATGTTTCAGATTTATCGATACACGTGTGCTATCTATGCGCGCCATTTGGCATTAGCATCACTACTCGTCGGGGAGTTCTGACTCCCCTAGATCCTCATGTCTAGGTCTTGAAGCTTGGAGCGTGTGGATTCTCCCAGTTACTGATCAGAGTGGCGCAGTTGAAGCATGGATCCCCAGTAAACCGTCCAAAGCCCTATCCTTCTAGGCCCCTTGTGCGACTCTCGAGTTTTCCTTCTGTAAACTCGTGAGCGCTATTTGTACTTTTCGTACTTATATACCTTTTTGTATTCTCTCATTTGAGCCTATCGGTGATGTAATATCCTTATAATATTGCGTCACATCTGGTGACAACTTTGTAATTGTACTTATATGTTGGAATGCAGAATATATCAGGTACTTTCGTACTCTAATTCTTACCTGTACTGATGCTTAGCTTATATACGTGAGGGTAATTCTGACCTACGTATATACGTCACGGTAATGTCTCCATACCCGCGTGTTGGCCCAAAGGCCTTCCACTCTAGTTTTGATGATGATTAACTCATGTAGTTATGTGTACTAATAATCTTGTGATTTTAGTTTCAGATCATTAATCAAGATGTTAGTTGGTGATTAGCTTCAACAAGATGATTTGGAAGCTTTTACATGGTGATTTAAGAGCCCGAGCATCAAGATCTTACATAGCACTCATTGGAGTCAAGCTCGGTGAATTACGGAGTTTTGGAACAAGTCGGCTTGGAGACGGCGCTCTACAAGAAGACATCGGTACCATAGTTTTAGTTTTGTGTTTAGATCCAAATTGTAAAGATTAGAATAGTATGATATGCTCAAGTTCACAACACACACGTTTCATATTTTGGTTTTCGGTTTTTGGTTTAACCGATCTTGGTTTCATGAATAGATATATCAAAACAAGTTTACATGGTTTAATGTATATTAGATTTGTTCTATATACATGCATGCTTCAACTATTTAAACAAACTTAGCTTGATAGTCTATTTCATGTGTTTTATGTTTTGGTATTTCTAACAAAACATATTTTTGGAATTAAAGTCAAAAACTATGATATATATATATATGTTTCATGTATATTGGATTTATATCCATATGCTTCATGCTTCAAAGTGTTTGAATATAATGTTTTTGAATTTGGAAGAGTTTTGGACAAAACGTATTTTCTATTCAAAAATCCAAGTTTTAGAAAATACGGTTCTTGGTTTTGGCAAAATTTCTATAACACAAGAATTGGTTCAAAATGTTTGATATTTGAGTTGAAATGTTTAACACAAGTTTATATTTAAATATAAAATGATAAAACTATTTTTGTGTAATTTTATAGATTTTATGGGAATTTATTGGATAATAAATACCTTGTTTTTCTGGCCCAGAACAGGCTCTGCCAGGCTAGGTCGGTCGACCGTCCGGTCGACCGGACCAAGTAGCCGGTCGACCGTTACGGTCGACCGACGTGCATGGATACGTGCACGCTGGCTGCCCCATGAGCCGGTCGACCGCACGGTCGACCGACTGAGAGCAGGTTGCTTTCTGTTTGTCATGGTCGACCGAGCGGTCGACCGGCCAGAGAGCCGTTGCTCTCTGGTTCTGGGGACGGTCGACCGCCCGGTCGACCGGTAGCTGCCACGGTCAAATATGACCGTTGGCCGGTCGACCGGTAGGCCATTTTTGGCAGTATCTGCTGCCAACGGCTATATTTTTCTGGGGGCTATAAATACCCCATTGATGGCCAGTTTTCTCCAAGATTTTTTTGTGCGAATTTTTCCTTACTCTCTGGTATTTTCACAGCAATCAAAAGAAGTTTTGAGATTTAAATTGAACAATCCATTTGGTGTTTTTGCTAGGGTTTGGACAATCAAAGAAAAGGGTTTTTGGGAAAAGATTTTGATTGAACTTCTTCATCTTGATTTCTAATTTTTCCCAAAGATTTTCTTTGTGATTTTGATTTCCATTCCATTGGTTTTCTCCACACTTGAGCTACATCTACTTTCTTATTCTATAGGATCTTTGTGTGGGAGAAAGAAATTATTTGTGGTTGTTTGTTAGACCACCAAGTTGTAAACCCAATCTTTGCTTGGCTTTGTGCCTTTGGGTTGTATCCCTCAAGTTGTGAGGTGATCCTTGTGTTGCTTTGTGCTAATCCCTCAAGTTGTGAGGTGATTGTTTGTTGGCTTGGTGCTTTGCCTCAAGGAGGAGTTTGTGTTTGTAAGGAGAGGAGTTGGGTACTCCTTGTAATTGTTATTGCCCCAAATCCTCGGTGGAGGTTCCCTTTGTGGGAGTCCTTTGTGGACAAGCTAGTGGACTTTAAATCCTTCTGGGTGAAGGCGGGGATGTAGAGCTGGGTGCTCGAACCTCGAAACATATCTTGTTGTTTGCGCTTGATCCCTTGGCTCTTACTCTATCTCTCTCTTTACTTTGTGCCTTGCATCATTTCACATTGTTCATTCATTCTTATATGCTTGGCTTGGTTGTGTGCATCACTTGTTGCTTGCTTCTTGTGTAATTGCAATTAGTTTTTAAATTTCGCATTTAGTTCAATAGATTAGCACTATCACCTATTCACCCCCCTCTAGGTGATTTCAATTGGTATCAGAGCCTACGCTCCTGATATTTAGGTTTAACCACGTAGGAGTGAGATCTTGGTTTGCTAATCTTCATTTGCATTTTTATTTGCACACATTTAGTTTGCACTCATGGATAGCCCTCCTATGTTTGACTTTTTTAGACTTGAGGTTTGGAAGGCCAATATGAGTAGTCATTTAAAAGCCTAGGACATCTAGTTTATCAAGCCACTAATAATGAATCCTACCCAAATCATAGCAAGCATAAAAAGGCAAATGCATTAGCACTTAAAACACTTAGAGCATCTCTTAATGAAGATCTTTTACCGGTGTTTGATCATTATGATTCGGCTTTTGCAGTTTGGAGCATATTGACTTCTCCCGAGCTACCAAGGATTATCAACAAGTTGAGAAGATCTAGGAGAGACAAGTCCGATGATCATTGCCTCATGGTCCAAGGGAAGAACTCCTTTGAGGTACAATCGGATTCTCAAATAGATGATAGCTCTAGCTCATATTGTTATGGATGTTTAGAAGTTCAAATTTTAAATGTAGAATTTGCCACAAAGCTTGAAAATTTTTTGGAAAAACATGATTATTTGAAAAAGAAACATTTTGAATTAAAAGAAGAAATGAAGGATTTGTGCTCATCTTTTGAATTGGTTTTGCAAGAGAAGGAAAAGATTACTAGTGACGTGACTCACTAAGATCTCAACTAAAACTTGCCCTAAAAGAGATTGATGTTTTGAAAAACAAAAATGATTGTGATGATGTTGTGAAAAACAATGAGTTTTTATCTTCTAAATTAGATTTTGTTTTAAAAGATAACCTTATTTTGAAAAATGAAATTGATTTCATTACAAAAGAATTGGATTTAGTCTTAAATAAAAATAAATCCTTGCAAAATGATTTAGATACTCATGTTTGTCATGCTAGTGTAGCTTTTTCTTCTAGCACACCTTTTGCATGCTCCACTTTATCTTCTAGTATTGAAAATGACATAAATGTGTTGAAGAAAAGTGTTGAATGTTTGGGCTCCACTTTGAGCTAATGTACTTTGAATCATACACGCTTGGAAACCTTGGTTCGCAAGAAACAAGTTCCATCTTTACATGTACACCCATCACGGCATACACATGCTCATCACGGACACAACCATAACATGTATGCTAATGTGTACACTTGTACACATTGTGGTCGAAAAGGCCACCTTGCTAGATTTTGCTATGATCGTATTTATGATGAAAATTTAGCAACTAATTTTGTTTGGGTTAGGAAAGATACTAACCCACGTGGACCTAAAAGAAAATGGGTACCAAAGACCACCCCTTTAATTTTTGATGTAGGAATGGGCTCTCGCATTACGTGAGAGTGTTGGTGCCTTGAAGTGGATGCGTTCTGTGCTTAAAGAAAACAATTTGGATGCATCACTTTCAAGGGGAGTTTGGTGGAGAGGACCACCATTGGTTTGGAGAACTAGAGAGGTGCCTTCATCGGTTTTGGTATCAATCTCTAACTCCCATTTATATTTACATGCTTTTCATGTTCATCTATTTATAGCATGTCATATTTTATTGTTCATTATGCCTATGCCATGTTTATTTGATTAGTGATATACTTGTTTAGTTATTTGAGACACCCATGTTTAATATGGATCTATATTTAGTGTTCTCACCTTGTTTAAACTAATATGTATGCCCTAGATCTAATGCACATGCATATACATAATGATCTTATGGATGTTTATGATTTTTGTTTTATGCTTCATGATTTGAATATATGTTTAGATGTTAGTTTTCATGAAAACTAGGATTTATACTTGTACATAGAATGGGCCACAAGTAAATCTTTATATATGTTTGTGCTTGAATGCCTACTTGTACCCATTAGATGTGCTAGTATAGTCTAGTTTTGATGATTCATGCATTCTAACTTGTATTCCCCATTTTGGATATGTTTTATGATCTTGTGTTTTAACTTCATGTATATGTCCATCTTGTCTAAACTATTGATTATAAATATACATCCTTGAGCCACGTGCCTTCATGCATATACCTTTGTGATCTCTTTCATGTTTGGATATGTATGTATACTTTAGTTTATACATGACATACATATGCCTTGAAGTTTAAATCGTTTTGATGATTTTCATGTTTTTAGGTAATTTCAATTGGAAATGAAAATTTAGTTTTTCATGTGTTAATATTTTTAAGGAATTTCACATGAGCTTAATTGAATATTTTCATGTTGATATGTGTCACATGACACTTGTTCACTCACTTTATTAGTTTACTCATGATTTGTTTTCATGAGACTATGATAAGGGCTTTATGGATTTTGAGTGTTTAGTGATCATGTGAATTACATGTGTTTCATGAAAAACAATTTTGTTTTATTCCTTGCTTGAAGGATTTCGTACTAGTTTAAAAGTTTTCCATTTAACTAATTCGTATTCTTCACTATGGTAGAGATTTTCAAACATACTACATTTTCACACCTATTTTTGAAAACCCCTACCTTCCACGGGCGGTTGGATGGGCGATCATGCTCATGTATGCTTTATAATGAAAATCATTTTAAACTTGAACATGAATGGGAGGATAGGAATATGAGATATACACTTGATCTTATTGTTGTTTCAATTGGTATCATTGAATTCTTTCAATTGGTATCAATCTTGACATTTCTTGTATACTCATATATTTTTATGTATGTATGCTTTCATTTAAAATAGTATCAATTTCGATTGGTATCTAATTTTTCATACATATATTTGTTTATGCTAAGGTTTGAGCTTCAACTTTGTTTCAATTGATTTAGCTTTCAATTGGTATTCTTAATTCAAACCTTATTTTCTATTGATTTTTCAATTGATTTTTTTTTTAAACAATGCGTAGGCTTGTTAAAATAAAAGTGTACATTGTTTTTGTTGGTATTTCATAAAGGGGAGAAAATCTTGTATTTCATCTTTCAATTGGTATTTTGTATTCCACTCCCTTACTTTATGATAGAAAATAATAATTTCAAATGGTATCTTATGCTTTAAAGAATAATAATGTCAATTGGTATTAAGATCTATGTTTAGAAATTCAAAATTTGTAATGTTTAATTTCAATTGGTATCAAGATTGTTTATTTACAATTGGTATGTTGCTTGTTTACTTATCAATTGGTATCAAGATTTTTGTTTTTCAATTGGTATAGTTTCACTTTTAATTGGTATCAAGACGCACTTCCTTGACACATTCTTTAATTGGTATCATATTTGTTTTTAGACCAAAAGGGGAGAACATCTCTTGATTGATTCTTTGTTTTGAATAAAAAGAGGAGAAGAATATGTTTTTATTTGTTTTGTTTTTAACCCCTTTATTGATGATTGACAAAAGGGGGAGAAGAATTTGAGTTTATATGCATTGTTTTTGTATGCATGTTTTATGTTCTTATTTCATTTGGTATCAAAGCATTAGTTTATATGCATTGTTTTTGTATGCATATTTTATGTTTTTATTAAGTTCATTTGGTATCAAAGCATGTTTTATGTTTTTATTTCATTTGGTATCAAAGCATTAGTTTATATGCATTATTTTTGTATGCATATTTTATGTTTTTATTAAGTTCATTTGGTATCAAAGCATTAGTTTATATGCATTATTTTTGTATGCATGTTTTATGTTTTTATTAAGTTCATTTGGTATCAAAGCATTATTTAAGGAACATGTTTACGTTTGGTATCAAGTACTTGTATAAGAGATCATTAGTTTTGTTTTTCATATATTAAGTTTAATTGGTATCTAGAGCATGTTTAACATGTTTATTTGTTTTTGAAAATTTCATTGGTATCTAGAACCTTTTATTGTTTTATGCATATCTATGCATGTTTCGTGCTTAGTATTCATTGCATATATTTGTTGTTTATCCCTATGCATGAGTTAAGGGGGAGCTTCTTTGAAGCTTAACTTTAATCCATGCATATATAACTCCATGAGTTTTGTCATCATCAAAATAGGGGAGATTGTTGGCCCAAAGGCCTTCCACTCTAGTTTTGATGATGATTAACTCATGTAGTTATGTGTACTAATAATCTTGTGATTTTAGTTTCAGATCATTAATCAAGATGTTAGTTGGTGATTAGCTTGAACAAGATGATTTGGAAGCTTTCACATGGTGATTCAAGAGCCCGAGCATCACGATCTTACATAGCACTCATTGGAGTCAAGCTCAGTGAATCACGGAGTTTTGGATCGAGTCGGCTTGGAGACGGCGCTCTACAAGAAGACATCGGTACCATAGTTTTAGTTTTGTGTTTAGATCCAAATTGTAAAGATTAGAATAGTATGATATGCTCAAGTTCACAACACACACGTTTCATGTTTTGATTTTCGGTTTTTGGTTTAACCGATCTTGGTTTCATGAATAGATATATCAAAACAAGTTTACATGGTTTAATGTATATTAGATTTGTTCTATATACATGCATGCTTCAACTATTTAAACAAACTTAACTTGATAGTCTATTTCATGTGTTTTATGTTTTGGTATTTCTAACAAAACATATTTTTGGAATTAAAGTCAAAAACTATGATATATATATGTTTCATGTATATTGGATTTCTATCCATATGCATCATGCTTCAAAGTGTTTGAATATCATGTTTTTGAATTTGGAAGAGTTTTGGACAAAACATATTTTCTATTCAAAAATCCAAGTTTTAGAAAATACGGTTCTTGGTTTTGGCAAAATTTCTATAACACAAAAATTGGTTCAAAATGTTTGATATTTGTGTTGAAATGTTTAACACAAGTTTATATTTCAATATAAAATGATAAAACTATTTTTGTGTAATTTTATAGATTTTATGGGAATTTATTAGATAATAAATGCCTTGTTTTTCTGGCCCAGAACAGGCTCTGCCAGGCTAGGTCGGTCGACCGTCCGGTCGACCGGACCAAGTAGCCGGTCGACCGTTGCGATCGACCGACGTGCACGGATACGTGCACGCTGGCTGCCCCATGAGCCGGTCGACCGCACGGTCGACCGATTGAGAGCAGGTTGCTCTCTGTTTGTCACGGTCGACCGAGCGGTCGACCGGCCAGAGAGCCGTTGCTCTCTGGTTCTGGGGACGGTCGACCGGCCAGAGAGCCGTTGCTCTCTGGTTCTGGGGACGGTCGACCGCCCGGTCGACCGGTAGCTGCCAAGGTCAAATATGACCGTTGGCTGGTCGACCGACCGGTCGACCGGTAGGCCATTTTTGGCAGTATCTGCTGCCAACGGCTATATTTTTCTGGGGGCTATAAATACCCCATTGATGGCCAGTTTTCTCCAAGATTTTTTTGTGCGAATTTTTCCTTACTCTCTGGTGTTTTCACAGCAATCAAAAGAAGTTTTGGGATTTAAATTGAACAATCCATTTGGTGTTTTTGCTAGGGTTTGGACATCAAAGAAAAGGGTTTTGGGGAAAAGATTTTGATTGAACTTCTTCATCTTGATTTCTAGTTTTTCCCAAAGATTTTCTTTGTGATTTTGATTTTCATTCCATTGGTTTTCTCCACACTTGAGCTACATCTACTTTCTTATTCTATAGGATCTTTGTGTGGGAGAAAGAAATTGTTTGTGGTTGTTTGTTAGACCACCAAGTTGTAAACCCAATCTTTGCTTGGCTTTGTGCCTTTGGGTTGTATCCCTCAAGTTGTGAGGTGATCCTTGTGTTGCTTTGTGCTAATCCCTCAAGTTGTGAGGTGATTGTTTGTTGGCTTGGTGCTTTGCCTCAAGGAGGAGGTTGTGTTTGTAAGGAGAGGAGTTGGGTACTCCTTGTAATTGTTATTGCCCCAAATCCTCGGTGGAGGTTCCCTTTGTGGGAGTCCTTTGTGGACAAGCAAGTGGACTTTAAATCCTTCTGGGTGAAGGCGGGGATGTAGAGCTTGATGCTCGAACCTCGAAACATATCTTATTGTTTGCACTTGATCCCTTGGCTCTTACTCTATCTCTCTCTCTCTCTCTTTACTTTGTGCCTTGCATCATTTCACATTGTTCATTCATTCTTATATGCTTGGCTTGGTTGTGTGCATCACTTGTTGCTTACTTCTTGTGTAATTGCAATTAGTTTTTAAATTCAACATTTAGTTCAATAGATTAGCACTATCACCTATTCACCCCCCTCTAGGTGATTTCACCGCGGGGTCAGGACGTTACACTAACTGGCATTCCTCAGTCCGCCGATACTTCACTTCCTTTCTAGTGAGCTTGGGTAGAGACTCGACGATCTTGGAGAAATTTTGGTCACACCAACGATAGTAGCCAGCTAGTCCAAGAAAACTTCGCACTTCTATGACAAACTTAGGGATTGGCCAATCTCTAGCAACTTCTACTTTGGCTGGATCCATCGAGATGCCATCCCTAGATATGATTTGCCCGAGAAATGAGACATGGTCTAACCAAAAAGTGTATTTACTAAGCTTTGCATATAATTTCTCTTGTCCTAGAGTTTGCAGGACAATCCTCAAGTGCTCAGCGTGCTCCTCTTTGGTCTTGGAATAGATCAGGATATCATCAATGAAGACTACGACAAATTGGTCTAAGTATGCAGCAAGGACACAATTCAAGTCCATGAAAATCGCAAGAGCATTGGTGACTCCGAATGGTATAACAAGGAACTTGAAATGTCTATATCGCGTCCGAAAAGCAGTCTTAGATACATCCTCAGCTTTCACCCGCACTTGGTGATAACCAAAATGAAAATCTAGCTTAGAGAATTTGTGGCTCCCCCTAGTTGATCAAAGAGATCATCAATCGGGGTAAAGGATACTTATTCTTGACTAGGACGTGGTGCAGCTCCCGGTAATCAATGCATAGTCGTTAGCTACCATCCTTCTTCTTGACTAAAAGGACTGATGACCCCAGGGTGAAGCACTCAGTCGGATTAACCCCTTATCAAGCAATTCTTGAATCTGCTTCTTCAGTTCTGTTAGTTCTATCGAAGCCATGCGGTACGGCGCCTTGGAAATAGGGGTTGTTCTAGGCAAGACTTCGATACTATATTCAATCTCTCGAACAGTGGGTAGTCCAAGGAGATCCTTAGGAAAGATGTCAAGAAATTCACATACCACCTCAGCTATATTAACCTGCTTCTTAGAGTTTAAGGACTCTAGAACCCCCTTCAATTGTCTCTTTTTGAATTGGGCTTGCTCTAGAGTTACATCCCCAGCATGGAATTCAAACTCTGGATGACTGGGGACCCGAAAAGTAACTTTCTTTTTCCTACAGTCAATGACTCTTCTTTCTTGATCTTTCTATGCTCTCATTGATTGTAAGAAGTGCCCGACCAGTCCATGCCCAAGATAACGTCAAACCCAGAGTCATTTATGACTATCAGGTCGGCTAGAAACTTCTAACCGCAAATCACTATAGGGGAATAGGTTAACTCAAGAGGAAAAGAGAAATATTTTTGTTTCGAGTCATGAGTGTTTGGAACAGATAAGGAATAGTTTATAAGGGAATCTAAGGCACGAGTTTAGGATAACTATCTGTATCCAGACAATTATAGATGTTTTTTCTTATATGTGAACCTGATTATCTTTATATGGTGCGAAATTAAAATAAACCTGGCTCTGATACCAACAAAACCATGTCACGCCCCGCTTACCAAAATTTAGAATACGGGTACGTGACGATGGCCAGCAGATACTCACGAAGAGGGAAATCTCTCCCATGAATACCTTACGTTGTAGTAAATGAGCCAAATTCTTGCACACATATACAAAAAGACAACCAAAAGTTTCATTTCACATAAAAGACATACATCTACAATAGTCTTTGTCTGGATACAAGATTTGAAACATAACAATACAGAAATAAAAGAAGATACAATTTTGGCATTGGGACATGATAATAAGACAAAATGCCAAAATACATGAGGTCAGAAACGTCGGACTGACGCCTGGTAATCTTCCTGGGTTCCTTCAAACAGTGGCTCGTCGGTCTCCTCAAGCTCTGATACTGAAAAATCATGGTCCGTCAGAAGCGAACTAGCAAGTGCACACAAGAGAACATGAAATAATAATATAAAAATGTGAGAGTAAGGGCAATATAAGTAGAGCACTAGAATGAATGAATAATAAACCTGACGGTAATATAAACTGATAGTTAAGATACCGATGAGAATAACAGAACACTAGATCACATGAAATAAGGTCATATATGTATGCTACAACATGTATATAATGAGCATGAAGCATCCTTGAGAAGTAATGTCATAGATCATATTCATCAGGCCTCAAGATCACAAGATCACAAGTTAAAAATAATATGGAAAGTCTAGGAACATCATGTAGTCAAGATTATCCATATCACAAATGATAATTCTAAGTTAGATGTTTTATTACCCTAACTAATGCAGCTATCATGTGCCCTATCCCACAAGACAACTACATATCAAACAGGTGATGCGTTAGTGGATCCTGATACAAGGGAGAAACAGTTCACTGTATTCAGGTATCATATTACACGTAATAACAGGAGCGCACATAATAACAAGATCATGTGTAGCTTTCAAACCCATAAGGGGTCGCCCTTCCAAGCACACCTCCCTGAATTTCCCCTGCTACAGTCTCCCTGAATAACCTGGGCTTGGTTAACTTTATTAATCAATGTAAGTGTAAGATAATGTGTCACTCAACGTGACAGGATTAGGGATCAGTATCAAAAGTATCAGTGTCAAATAATGTTTGCAATATGTATCAAAATTTTTGAGAATAGAGAACACGATGATAACATCAAGTGACAAATGCATAATAGTATAAGTGATACTAGTGTATTAGGGTGTAAACATAATCATAAAATAGTAATCATGACATAAGGTGATGTCAACTTACTTGTACAACATTTACTAATTCATGGTTAAACTCGTATGGTCATTTATGCCACAAACATCCTATACATGCATGTCTTATAACACATGTGATCAGGGAAGGATATGAAAATCGAGATAGGAAAGGAATTTATAAACTAATAAAGAAACACAAAGGAGAGAGAGTATGTGTACTTGCCTGATGTTGTTAGAATCTGAACTCGTAACTGCAACCAGCTCTGGGTAAAATTCCGTCCTAAATATTGCATGAATTAAATAGAGACTAGACATGTTATTTATTCAGTGATAAGTTAAATGATAATGTAATTTGTTGGAACTTGCTTTTGATGAGACATTTGTGAAGCTATATCATTTGGAGCTCTATCACAAGCCTATTCAACAGTTCTTCATGATCAAGACTTCCCAAAGAGAGTTGATAATGATGTGTATTGTAATTGTTGATAGCATGTTAAAAGCCTTGACGCACACACACATATCATAGTATCTTAGTCGACTTATAGGCTATTATAGTCGACTTATAAATGGTATAGTCGACTTATCAATTTCCCTAGTCGACTAGTCTTTTGTAATGATAGATCCCAACTCTCTGTTTGTCACTATTAGTCGACTTAACAGGATACCTAGTCGACTAATACTTCCCCCTAGTCGACTAATAGTTGGCCGAGTTGACTTATAATATAGTTCTGGTCGACTAAGTTCAGTTTCCAGAAACTTATCTATTGATTCAAACTTGACCTAGTCGACTTGGTCTTCTCTATAGTCGACTAACCCAGTGAAATTTGCCTACCCTAGTCGACTAACCCCATATCTCAAGTCGACGAATGGCAGTTTCTGACCGTTGGACAGTTTCTATTTTCTGGTATTTTCTTCAACGTTATCCAACATTTGAATATTCAAAATGGTCCAAATAACTATCCTAACTAACCCTAGAGTTCAGCTATAAATAGGGTTGTTATTTTAGGCCAAAATACAAATTAAAAAATCTATAGTTTTCTGACCAAAGATCCTGAAAATATTCTGGTTCTCTGAAAACTGTTCCCACTTCCAGATTCTTCACCAATTCCTACTCTTTTGTGAAGATCTCTGAAGTCCACCTATACTAGCCCTTGTCCACGATCACATACTGAATCAAGGCTTATAGGAAAAGTTGTAATCACTCAAAGGAATCATTGTACAAGAGCTTCTTCTTAGTGTAGAAGAGAAGTTGTACAAGGTGTTTGTCTTCTTGGTTTGTAAGAAGAGTTGTACACATTTGGCAAATGGGATTTATCAAGTGGTGTGCAAGGTGTTGATTTTGGGTGTACAAAGTCAAGGATAAAGGAAAATCTTAAGCGGGAGGCTTGGGGACTGGATGTAGGTCACAAGGACCGAAACAGGATAAATCACTTGTGTTTGCGATTGTTAACTTTTTTGTGATTTATTTTCCTTATTGCAATTACGTTTATTTCTTTAACTCTAATCATCCTTTGTTTAGTATATGTGTTGATATTGTATTTTAGATTCACACTTAGCATCATCTCGGGACCAACATAACTTTTACTATTTATCATAATTTTAGTTGGTTAATATTTTCAAATAATTCAATTTCTAAATTTATAGCAACTATTTAAAAATATAATTTCAAGATAAATTACATTAATTAACTAGTAAATTGATGTAAAATATTTTCATATTACTGAATTTTGTATTTTATATTTTTTGTAATATTTATAAATTTATCGGCCATTTTTAAATAAATTATCATTAAATAATAATTATAAAGAATATTTAATTTCATGTTAGTCTAAGTAATATTACACTCAAAATAATTTGACAGAGTCTCAAATTTATTTGTGAATTTCTGTGAATTTTCTGGAATTCTCTGTGAATTTTTTGGAATTTTCTGAATTAAAATAAACCTAAAAATCAATAAAAAGCTTACGGGTCCTTTTGCTATAGTAACAGGTCTGCTACAGTAATTTTTCTACATATTTTTAATTAATTAATTAATTTATTTACTTTTTTCTTTTCCTTTTTCCTATTTCTTTTTCCTTTCTTTCTTTTTCTCTTTTTCTTTTTTTTTTAAAAAAATTGGGTCGGGTTCGGGTCTATAAAACAGACCCAAACCTAGGTCTGTATTCTCACAGACTCGGAGTCAGCTGTGCCTAGCACAGACCTAGTCGGCTCTGGTCTAGCCCGACCAGGCAAGGCTAGGCCTGGCCTGGGTCGACCAGACCCAGGCCTGGGTTGGCTCAGTCCAGGAATGGCCTGGTCCACTGTGCTGTGCACAGTGCACAACACACTATATGTTTTGTTTTTTTTGTTTTGATGAAAATAAATTTCTAAATATTAATTAAAAATTATGATAATTAGAAGGCATATCTTAGGTGTTCTATATAATTTTATGGTGATTTTAGTATACGTTTTACATGATAAAATTATAGCTAATATGTAATGCGTATTACGTGTTCGGTGAAATGCCACAACGAACTTAATTCTACAAAAATGCAAGAATAAATATCTGGAATGCTTCCCTTTAGTCTGAATCTTCTTCCCTTCATCCAGCACTTCAAAATCTCATCAAGTTTGGAAGAGAAAGTGAGAGAGAAGAGGAAAGAGAGAGACTTGGATGTTTCAATGTGGTTTGAGCAGGGATGAGAATGGTGGAATTGTCTCTTATATAGGCACCCCCCCAGGCAACCCCTAAGAGTTACGCTACGTATAAGGAGTAGTGGGTTCAGTTTGGGTGAGTGAGAATGACGGGGAGAAAGTGTGAGAGAAGTTAGAGAGAGTGGAGGAAGTTGGAGAAGATGGGATGAGTTAAAGGCAGGTTTAAATAATTGAGCTTGGGCTTTTAAACCACACGCTAATGTGGCATAGTGGTGGGAGCTTATGGGTTTAAGTAAGGAGGTTAGGGGTTCAAAACTTATTATAGGGTTTCTTTTTTTAATATTTTTTTATTTATTTTCATTTTTGTCTTTTATTAACTCAATTAAGTTCCTATTTATTTCAGAAAAATTCCTAAAAATTCTTAAAAATAGCAAATTTTATTTTAAACAATATTAAGAAATCGGATTCATGAAATTCATCCCAGATTGCAAATTAAAAATCTGGAAGTCGTATAGCGACGTGAATTTCGAGAATTTTTAATTAATTTTGAAAATTTTTAGAAAAATAAAGAAAAATATGAAATATTAGAAAATTTTATTAGGGTTAAAGTAGACATAGTTAAGACTATCAGAACAGGTATTTATACCATACTGACCACCAGTAGAAAATATCGGTGACGGAAACTGAGAGTTACACTTGTGCATTGGCCTCAATATGCTTGTCATTACCAAGATAAGATTTCTTAGTAGTGGCAAGGTAAACATGTAATCCTAGATATTTAAGGTATGCACTCATCTTAAACTTTCACATATCGATATTGGTAACATCATACATGGGAGGTGCAAGAAAATCCATGAGTAAACAATAATGTGTGCAAATGAAAATCTAGATTAGCAATCCTAGATCTCACTCCTAGGTGGTTAAACCGAATATTAGGAGCATAGGCACTGATAACAATTGAAATACCCTAGAGGAGGGTGAATAGGTATACTAGCTAATCTAAAGATAAATGATGCAAAATTTAAAAACTATTTATCCAAACTAAAGCTATTAAGCTAACACACAGGTATAACCAAAGAGTGTAGCTGAATTTCTGGTGAAGGGCTCTGTACTATCTCTTCAAGATTCCTCTAGATTTAGAGTTGAGGTGCTATATGAAGCTCTCTATGTTCAACATAAGTGTGGGAACACACAAACTATATCTAGCATATAAATATGAGCAATATAAAGCAACGCAAGATATAAGAAAGATAGAGTTGAGAGATAGTGGATCAAACACAAACAACAAGATATATTTCGAGGTTCAAGCTAATGCTCTACGTCCTCGCCTTCACACAGAAAGATTTTCACTCTGTCCACATAGGACTTTCCACAAATGGACCTCCACTGAGGAATTACAACTCTGCACTGGAGTACACTACTCTTTTCTCAAAAACAATCACCTCTACATAAGAGGGATAGGCACAAAGCCAAAGCTCATACACAATCGCCTGTACACAAGAGGGATAGATACAAAGTCGAAGCAAAGAAAGAGTACAATCATGGTGATCCAATAATCACAAACAACACTTGGTGATCATAATAAATTAGAAAAAAATTTCTCATAAAAACAAGATCCTATAGATAGAATTAGAGATGATAGCTCAAGTGTGAGAAAATAAAGCGTTTGGAAAAGAAAATAACAAAGAAAGACACTTAGAAAAATACCAAATAGATTTGTAAAGAAAGTTAAAAATTAATCTCCCAAAGACTCTCTTTCCTTTGATTTTTCTAACACTATAAAAACAAAAAAGATAAAACTTTTAGGCACAAAAACTTCTTTTAAACTTGCTGTAAAACACTTGAAAAATGGGAAGAAAATCTTTCAAAAAATCTTGGTGAAAATAGCTTGAGAGAACCTCTATTTATAGGCTCTCAGAAAAATAGCTATTGGGGTCCAGAAAAGGACAAATTTGACCTGTCAGTCCACTGCCCGGTCGACCAGCCAACGGTCATAATTCTGATCGTTGAGCCACCTTTCAACCTCCCGGTTGACCGCCCCTAACTCGCCTTTCGGTCGACCTCCCGGTCGACCGGGCCTAAAGGCACTCAGCTTGCCGGTCGATCGCTCTCTCGACCTACACTAACTGAGAGTTCGGCACTCAGCCTGTCGGTCGACTGCCCGGTCAACAGGCACTTTACCGTCGGTCGACGCCTTATAGGCAAGGCCTCGTGCATGTCCTTGTACACATCGGTCGACCGATCGATCAACCTCTAGCAGGCTCAGGCTAGGGTATAGGGTTTAAAACTTGGTCTTTTTAACTCCTATAAAATATCATAAATTTCACAAAAATAAATTCTTATAAATATTTGAAGAGCAAATATGTGTGACTAAAAATCAACACATATTACAAACTATTTGAACTATTTTTATGATATAGAAATTAAGCTTTAACACAAAATCAGTATTTTTCAAAAAACAAACATTAAAATTGAAAACTGAGTTCTCTCAAACTTGTATAAATACAAAAACAAGATATTTAAACTTTTGAGCATAAAGTGTATGGATACACATATAAAAGATATACCTATGTTTTTAACATTAAATCCAAAATAAGTTTTGTTAATTACAAAACTCTAAACACATAAAATAGAATCATCAAAATAAATTTTTCTAAATATATGAAGATAGATGTATATAGATGAAATCTAATATACATTAAACCATATAAGCACCAACTATATGTATATTTGAAATTCAAAACCAGTTAAATCGAAACCAAACGTATTGAACTTGTGTGTGTGTGAACTTGAGCATATCAACACTAGTCTTTCTTTCACAAGATCTAAATATAAAATAAAACTAATCAAACTGAAGTCTTCTTATAGATCTCCTTCTCCAAGCCCACTCGATCCAAAGAGCTAGACTCCATCCGAGTGCTAGATGTGATCTTGACATACGAAATCCTGAATCTACATGTGTTAGCTTCAAAACTCCTTTGTTGAAGCTAAACACCTACTAAGATCTTGATAGAAAATCTGAAACAATATAAATACAAGATCATTAGTACTATAATTACATGGGTTAATCATCATTAAAACTAGAGTGATGGGTTTTTGGGCTAACAATTTTATCAGTATGATTAGTTGTATTCTTTCATGAGACATCAGTGAGTATTTACCTTATTTATTCAGTTGATATGAGCGTTTATCTAGGTCATTTCATGTGTAGTCGTTTACCACTGTTGATTCTTGATTAATTGTAACATATCTTAGACCAGACTTGATCTTGTCATTGACTTAATTGTGAGAAATCTTAGAATATAAATTAATTGATCTAGATGTTGATTAGTTCATGTTTGAGATTAAAGATTCATACTTTATGTGCTCTTACTTATCAGATTTGATATTCATGTATTTGGTGATAAATTAGATGGGGATCCATTGTATTCTGAGAGTGGATTATATATGAAGTTATTAAAAGACTGATCTTCTGATACTTGAACTGATATGGATTAGCTAGAGTTAGAGTTGATCGACATGAGGTTGGTGTTCATTATAGGGCGTGTTTGGATGTAAGGAATCCGAGTGAAGTGAGGAAGTGGGGAAGTATAATTGCTCATTTCCCTATCTATCCAAACACCGAAAAGGAAAATAAGAAAACCCCCTTTTCCCTTTTTCATCTCTCTTTTACACAACCATTTTCTCACTTCCAGAGTGCTACAGTTAATTTTGTGGTCATGTAAATCTCATTTATAATAAATTATAGCATAAAACAGTTAATTTTTTGTCATGTAAATCTCACTTGCATTCTAATTACAATCTATTTTTTATTTTTCTTAATTAATTTTTATTTTAATATTATTTTGCGGTCAACTTTGTGGTCAACTTTTCCATTTTCACTTTTCATTACCATCCAAACACCGAAACGACAAAACATTTTCCAAACCACACTTCCCAACAACCATCCAAACACCAGAAAACTTACTACTCATTTCCCTTTTTCCTAAAGGAAATAAATCTTACTTCCTACTTCCTCACTTCACACCAATTCCTTAAATCCAAACAGACCCATAGAGGATTTTGATCAGTTTTCTGATAAGATTGATGTAATTGATTTATAATTGTGGGTATTCCCAATTTTACCCATTATTATATTGTTTGAGTATTGATGGTCTTGTTGATATTGATTATAATGTAGAGGCATCCTAAATTCCATATTGCTTGAAAATGTTCTACTCTTTATCCATTCTGGTATCCGTTGACCTAGGATATAGGTTGTGCAGCCGAAATAGGGTTCAACTGAATGGTTCCCATGTGGGGACTGACACCCCAGTCCTGTTCTTGTTCCTGTTATATATGTTATACATGTTATCTAAATAGCTTACGGTAGGGTCTGGTTCAATGCTAGAAGTCTGGGTTGTGATTCCTGGTATGTATGAGATCCAACTAAAGCATGGACAATATCTCTAACCAATCAGTTTTAATAACATAGAACTCTAATTGACATGTGTGATAGGCGTAGTATAGGATGCGTCTATTACAGGTGGCAATTGGTATTTGCTGACATAATAATAATAAACTGTTATAATGTACTTTGACTGATTGTAGACATCTGATACATGCATGATTTGATAAACATCTGATTGTACTCATGACATAATATACACCTGACTATAGCACCGACTGGCTTATTTACTGTTCATTTATGTTAAGCATGTTATTTCAACCTTATCCTGTATATTTCTTTCATAGTATGCTTACACATTATATGTACTTGCACCTTCCCCTTTTATTTTATACGCTCATTGGGTCGCTTTCTGATGACCCTGAATTTGCACATCTAGCTAGATGTTTTCTTCTATTGATCTGGTATTTGGTGATGATCATACACTTTATAAAGAACCAAAGTTCTCTTGCTTGACCATTATTTCTCAGTATTCTCTTGTTCTTCTTTATTCCTATTGCTTTCATGATTCTATACATTGAACTCATGCTTGTTCTATTTTCCTATTCTTCTCTTATCATGTGTGGTCATTTATATGTTATTGCAGAGATATTGATTTTTTGTAGTAGACTTTATAGCTTGTTCAGGTTACTGTAGGCTTAGCGTATATGCGTGCGATATTCTTCTCGTGTATATATATATATATATATATATATATATATATATATATATATATATATATATATATATATATATATATATATATATATATATATATATATATATATATATATATATATATATATATCGCCGACTCTCATCATGAATCCATTTTCCTGTATTTTGGGAAGCGGGGCGTGACATTTGTTACTTTAAGTAACGTGATGTACCTTCTTGGTTTTCATTTCGTAGATGACTTCTAAAATCTCACTGGGATCAAAGAAGTAAGGACAAACTCCATGGGGGTTTTACCGAAGAAGGCACCATTTCTTCTGAATCAGCTTCTTATGTGCCGATTAGAACTTCGGCGAGGAAGTTGTTCGACACTCATGAATCAGATTCTTATGTGTTGATTAAAACTTCTACGAGAAAGTTGTTCGGTGCTCCTGAAGCTGTTTATCGCCCTACTTTATGCTATTTCTGAAGAGAATTGTGGGCAACTATTTAATGAAATTGTTGTTCATGATGGGCAATAGGACTCCACTGAACACGGCGGTCCTTCGACAGTTCACTGATAAGACTAGGAAGCTTAGGATCGGCTCGTTGTTCAATAAGATCCTGCCTTTGCTTGTACAACCAACTTTGGAGGATGAAGAAAGACAGTTCTTGATGAAAGTTATTAATTAGGTGTTGCATTAGTTGGATGAGCAGCCGTCGATCGATGAAGAGTACATTGCTCATGTTAAAGGGAGAGAGATTATTTTATACTAGAGAAGACTGATAAGGCTAAAAATGTGTATTTTGCCTTTGTTTTTATTCAATGTTTACATTATGCATCATTGGACACTGATGTTCAATCAGCTAGATCTCAACCAACCGTGATGTGACCCATTGAGTGAAGAATCTTTTCTTTGGAGCTCTCTCAAATATCTTAGATCCCAAACCCTAATCCACTGACTGATCAGGGTGAAGTTTCGATCAAAGGTGTAGTGTTAGCTTGATCAACAAGAGTAACAAGGCTAAAATTAGAGTTTTCAGCTTTGTCATATGATTGAGGCTAAACCTGCACAAAAAATACAGAATTACAGAACTTAGAATGAAGATGTGCAAGTGCTCAATTCTTACCGCTATAGCAAGTGGCTTTGCGGGTCGTGATCCACAAGGAGGGTTTTGCGATAGAAGCGTTCACGTTTTTGTATTGAAATCTTTATGAAAACCAACGAGGGTTCTTCTCTGTTTTTAAGTTAAGAAAATGGAAAAGAATTATGTTAAAGTTAGAAGAAAATGAGAGATGAAGAAGGTAGAAAAACTCAGAAAACGGCGAAAGCGACTATGTACAAATGATTATTTACAAGGAAGTGAAAAGGATGATTTAGAAGAGGTATTGTTGGTGATTTAATTTACAGAAATAAAAGAAAAAAATAAAAATAATTGCTTACCTTCTTTTCACCAAAGCTTACCTTGAGTCTTCAGCGACGATTTTACCTTGAAGTGGAGGCAATCAGCGCATAGCCCATAAGATTTGAGTATTGGTCTCTTCCACATTACATCATCAAGACTACTTCAAGAATGAAATGATACAGAGAGAGACTCCATTCCATCGTCATGAGCTATCGGTGGCACTCGCAACGGCAAGGCTCTTTCGATGCTTTTAGACTCACTTGGAAGACCGTTGTACCAAAAAGAAAGGTAAAATAGAAAAGAAGAAGAAGAAGAAGACTAAAAAGAAGTACATACACAGAAAGAACATCGATTCGATTTTATAACAATCAAAGAAAAGAAATAAATCTTACACCGGTGTCACTCCAGCTCAAGCTTCATTCTTGTTCTTCGATGAAAGTCTGATCTCCTCTTATTTACATAAATGAAAATTACAATTACATGAAAAAGAAACAAACACCTAAACTAAGAAATGGAAAAACTAGTCTAAATCCTAACTCTGCATGGTCGTCCATTTTCAGCACAAAGAATGGCCTTTTATAGGCAAAAACCCTAACCATCAGGATCCCGGGGAGATCGGGGGAGCAAACGCTCCCCCTAACTCCCCAACTTTGCCGCGGAAATGCGGCTTGGGCCACGTTTCCGCGGCCAGGGTGTGGCCAGATGGCCACACCCTGTTGGTGGGTCTATCTGGGATGTCCTTCTGCATTTATCTTCAGTTGGTTTCTTCGTTTGGGTCCAAGATTCTGACGAAATGGCCTTTGATTATTGGCTTTAACCGATCGATTCTGAGAGGATTCTTCTCAACCAGTTTTCAACCTCTTGATTTTGCCCTGATTTCTTGAGTGCGAATTTATTCTGATTTAATTCAGAATTTTGGTGGGCTTTGGGTTCATTTCTCTTCATCTCCTTAAAGATTGGGCCTGCAAATAAATTAAACAATTAATTAGGACAATGCAGGCTTTTATTCTATAATAAGTATGAAAATATGATACTAAATATGCAACATTAGTGACCAATCACACCCCCATACCTATCTTTTGCTCGTCCTCGATCAAAACAACTAAACTCTACTAAGGATTATTAGACTACTTTCGCAGGTCACGCGATTGCACTGAGCATGTGCAACAAGCCATTAAACCTCTAGGTTTCCCCTAGAGGACAAGTTTTGTCTCGTGAGGGTTTTCAGCGGATTGCACCCACAAAATCCATAAAGAAAGAGAAATAAAGAGTTAGTATTTTCGAAAAGCATTTTGAAAGAGAAAAATATTTGAAATATAATTGTAAGATCTAAGCAATCTATAAGTTATAGGAAAACTGAACTTTTCATTCCTAAACTTAGTCTCTATTCAAAATTTGTTATCAATCAAAGTAAGGAGTCAAATTGTACTTCTCATCTAGTCTATTACTTTACCCTAAGTCATATGCACCTTGTGATTATGAAAATTTTGACTAAGGGTTCATTAACTCTAACTCTTATGCCCTATATATATATATATATATATATATATATATATATATATATATATATATATATATATATATATATATATATATATATATATATATATATATTGTGGTATTATTCCTTAGTTTTATTAGGCTTTCTAATCTGCCCATGTAACGAGCCTCTAATCGATGACTCCCAAACTAGATGGTCTCAGGGCACCGGGTGAGAAAACACCCCAAGGACTTAAGGACTCGAGCAAACAAGGCCACAAAACTAAGGATTTTATTATATGAATCACTTTTAGGCGTGAATACTTATGCTTTATTAGGCACAAATACCCAGCTTAATCAGAGGAAATTTTTTTCTCAAACTTATCTAATCATCTTTCGCATAAATATTAAGGCTTGCTTAGGCCAAAGCACCTAGCTAATCAATAATTAGATTTGTTTATTATTATTATTATATATATTATTTTTTTCAAACTTATCTAATCATCTTTTGCATAAATACTAAGGCTTGCTTAGGCCAAAGCACCTAGCTAATCAATAATTAGATTTGGTTTTTTTTTTAATAAGGCATAAGAATCTTTATTTTTGAACCCTAAGTGTGTAAGTGTATGAAGTATGCATATTTCATCAAGGTAAAGATCAAGACTAAATTATTTTGACAAATTTTCTTCCTAACCCTAAAAATCAAACAAATAATCATATTTTGACCAAGTATAAGAAATCCGAATTTAGATTTTCCTATTCCTTAAAATTAACTTAATTTCTTACAAAAAATATGTCAAAATATTATTTCTATTTTCAAAAAGTTTTTAATAAAAAAGAAAACCTAAGTTATGTTAGAACCCTCTCCCACACCTATCTCATGCATTGTCCTCAATGTATGAATTAATGCATAGATGCATGAAAAGAAGAAAGGAAGGAAAATGTTACCTTAAGGTGGTGGTTCCGGTGGTGGTCTGATTGGTTCACGAAACGCGGCCCAATCGACTTTTCATGGGATTCGGAGGAACCCACCAGAAATTACTCTAATATAACCCACTAAAAAGATGTGTCCATAAAGGATTTTTATTAAGTATGTGACCCCATCTAATTTTCAAGTTCCATAACAAATTTCGGAGTTAAATTTGTCAACCACCTCGTCCCAGAATGGAGTATGAAATGATAGAATGATTGACTTGGACTCAGGAAGTATAGGAACTAATACCGACTCAGGAACGTGACTTAAGTCAAGTAGAGGCTCAGGAGTCGAGATTGGTTCAGGAAGTGGGTCCAAGTCAAGAAAGTGAAACTCAAGTCCACATTTATTTTCCAACAATGGAATGTGACTTAATATTAGTGATTCAAGTTCAGGAATGATAGGTGGGGGAATCAAAACTGACTCTAAATATTACTCAAGTTTGGTAACAAAACAGGAGTCAATATTGATTCAGAAAGTTGAACTGGATCACAGATTTGAGAATCTGGGTCACATATCTCATTGAGTTCAATATCAAAAAAATGAGAACTTGCCAATTTGTCAATAGGATTTTCAAAATTGCATAATTGGTCAAGTTCAATATGATCCTCAAAGATGGGTGGTTCAATTTCATGATGAATAGGCACAGGATCCAATGTTGACTCGGGGAAAAAATTGAAATCAGGTGAAGATACCGGAGTCATAATCGAATCAGGAAGTAGAATTGAATCACTAAGTTGGGGTTCAGGATCATACTCATTTTCAAGTTCTATTTCAGGAAAAGAATAACTTGCCAAACTATCAATATCTTTTTCAAAATTTAGAGTTTGGGCAAGTTCAAATGGTTGTTCTGAAATGGAATCTTGATTTCCAAAACAACCTGACTCATCGGCTCTAACAGGATGGTTAGTGACATTAGAACTGGTCAAACGGCGAGAACGTAGAGATTCGACCATCATATCTATGTCACGATTACGAGCATTTTGAGCATGAGTCATGACTTCAAGCATCTTTTCATAGTTGATGGATTCATTGTTTTGATGAAAAGATGAAGTGCTGTCTTGGAAGTGGTAGTGAAATTGTGAGTCCATCAGATTTTGTGATTGTTGTTTGGACTCACGCATACTCCTTTCCAAAATTGATAGTTTTCTATTTTGGACTGGTGGATCTGAGTATGGATCTTGAAAATATTGTGGACTAGGTGGAGAAGGAGGACAATTTGGTTGAAAATTGGACTCGGGTAGGTGAATCCCCACTGACTCTGTGAAGAGTTGAAATCGTTATGGAAATTATAGTCATACGATGGGGGACATGGGTTATATTGATTCGGATAAGACCAATCCGGCACACTAGGTTGGTTAAAGTCATGATATGCCGGGTTGGTAATATCCGAAAATGAACTCGGTGTGTAATATGGATTATTATTAAAGTTGAAAAATTATTATTATAAGCCATATCACACAATAGAATACAAAAAGAAAGAAAAAACAAACAAATAAGCAAACAAATAAAAAGAGAAAATTCTAACTAGGTTAGGGTAGACCTATGACCTAGACGACTCCTAACTGGTTAGACTGTCCACGGGAGGTCCAATGCAGACTTTGACCACAAGCTAATCAGCCAGGTCAGGGCAAGGTTGGTGGGAGGTTTTCCGTCAAAGACGTTCCTTAATTAAATAACCACCAACCTTCGGGCTTTCGGCCCTTAATCCCTTTCCTAGACACTGATTTGACAAGAGTCAAATTCCAACACCTTTCCCCCTTAGGACGATCTCCTAATTGAGTCTGAGATGTCCCTAGGGCCAACGTGTACTCATTTTAAGTTAGGCTTGGGTTAGTGAGTACTTGGAATCTGATTTTTGGGCTAAGGAAGGGTGATTAAATCCCCACCTTATCTTGTTAATAGGTGGTGCCCTTAAGATCAGTTTGTGCAAGTGTACAGGATATATAAATAAGATTCACTCAAAGCGATAAAAATCAACCAAGAAATGAGTCCTATTCTACATGCAATGCGAACGTACCTTGTTCCAGCACTCTTCAACAGTAAAAATAAATGAATTGAAAAGACACGTGCCTAAATGCAAACGTCTAATCAATTTTTTATCTTTCAATAAATGTTTTACTGTTGATTATTAGCAGGCTTATGTGATGGCATATAAGAAAAAGTAAAGTTGCAGAAAACTAGAATTTGCAAAGCAAGAAGCCCTGCAAAAAGACAATTAGTAGTCAACTCCTTTTTGCCGCGTTTTCGCGGCGTTGGCCGCGGATCCGCGGCAAAGCAGAGGGCACTTGGTCTCTGCTTTCTGATCGGTACTAAACAAGGTATGCGAAGTCTTTGCACAAGATTTAGGTATTTAAAGAGATGGTTCAATGTTTTAGAGTTCACCTTTGGATCTTGTTTACTTCAAATATGTAATTGATATACCTTGTTCCAATCTTCCGCTATAGCATAAAGCTATAACCGAGTCGAACCACAAGGAGAGCTAGCGTAGAAGCGTTACGATACAACGTGAGAAAAGGAAACGAGAATTCTTCTCTTGCTTAAAAGAATGAATAAAATACAAAGAAATGAATGAAAGAGTGTATGGATATGTTCATGGTGGTAAGTGAAAACAAATCAAGAAGAGGTTTGTTGTATTCACACTAAAAGAAAAGAAAACTCTAGAAAAGATTGATTGAAATAAAACCATGACTAGCTAACCTTAACTACCTTGCTAAAGACTTACTAAACTCCGTGATAGTGATGCGTGCCTCATGTTGATTCATCGGCATGAATACGTCTTGCTTGTGGTCTAATTACTTTCTCACTTGGATGATGGGATTCATTCTTGGACTTGTCTTGTAGCCTCCATAGATGGTCATAGGCCTACAAATAGACTTTCACTAATGGAATCAAAAGAGCTACACTCAAGTGATGCAATGAAGAACATACAACATTCACTAATGGAAGTAGTGAAGTTATACATCAAATAGCATATTGTGCTTCCATCTCCATGTTCCATCAAGGCACTAGTTCGAAGACTAGGCTCCAAGTGAGGCACACATGAATCATATGGAAAATTACAACAAGATCTTGCCAAGAAATGAAAAGAAACCCATCGGAGAAGAGAAAACCATACAAATTGCAAGATGAAGTAAAGCAATCACCCATGAGTTAGAAGTTAGCAAGGTAGTAGTTAGCTAGTTCATGGAGAAAGAATTAGCTACACACCATTACAAAAGAAAAGCTAAACATGAATAAATTGCTAGAAAGTAAACAAAGCAAGTAAGGAAAGAAACAAACTAGAATCAAGCACAAGTAGAGTAGATGAGAATGGATCAATCCTTGTATAGCTCCAAGTTGTCACTCCTTGTTGATACAAGCTCTCTCTCTCATACACTCTCTCTTGCAATGAAATCTAGGGAAAAGAAGATCATAGAGAGCTAAAAACCCTAAACAAAACTATCAAAATACAAAACTATGAACTAAACTCTCTCTCTTCTCTGATCAGTCTCAGCTCGCAGGTGAAGGTCCAGTATTTATAGCAGAAATGAGAAGCTTCGAGATCAAAGTTTGTTGCCACAAAATCCGGGGCTCAACGGCCAGGATCTTGCCGCGCCCATGCCGCGCCCTGCGGCAAGATCTGGGCCGTTGATCTGGATTTTTCTGTTGGAGTTTGTTGAGAGTTAGTTTGGCCACGTGGTATATCCAGAATCTTCATTTGTTGCGAGGATCTCTCTGGATCTGGATTGAGATTTGGCTTTATCTTTAATCTTTTAATTAATCACCTTAATTATTGCTAATTAAGGTAATTAATTGGCTAACTCTCCTTTAAGTATGTACCTGCAAATATGTAGAGAAGAGGAGTAAAAATCACTTATTTATTGTGTATATGCATGGGGATTATGATGTAAAATATGCAATATTGGATACTAATCACACCCCCACACTTATTCTTTTGCTCGTCCCGAGCAAAACTAAGAAAAAGAAAGAAAAATCTAAACTACCAATTTATTGCACCACTTTCGCAGGTGACGCGATTGCACTGAGCATGTGCAACAAGCCGTTAAACCTCTAGGTTACCCTAGAGGAGGAGTGTTGTCTCCTGAGGTTTTCAGCGGATTGCACCCACAAAATCCATAAAGAAAGAAGACAAATGTTAGTATTTTGAAAACGCATTTTGAATAAGAGACATGTTTACGAACTATTTTCGCAAAAATATAAGTGATCCTAGGTCATAAGTCCACCTATAATTATTCTTCCTTAAACTTAGTATTCATGCAAGATCTTATTTTTATTAAGGTAAGAATTCAAAATTGGATTGAATATTTTATCTTTCATAAAACCTAGATAATATGCACACCGTGCACAGTGGAGATTTCTGGGATTTCAACTCCAACCATCAAGCCATTTATTTATATATATATATATATATATTCTTTTTTTTTCCTTTTTCTTCCCTTAGTTTTATTAGGCTTTCTAATTCACCCATGTAGCGAGCCTATAACCGATGACTCCCAAACCAGATGGTCTTAGGGCACCAGATGAGGAAACATCCCTCGGGTTTAAGGACTCGAGTGAAAAAGGCCCAAAACTAAGAGGGATTATTCTTAATCACCGTTAGGCGTGAATAATCATGCTTCTTGAGGCACAATTACCCAGCTTAATAAGTGAGATCACTGTTAGGTGTGAGTCATCATGCTTCTTGAGGCACAATTTCCCAGCTTAATAAGTGATCTTTTATTTATATATATTTTTTTCTTTTTTTTTTCTTATTTATTTATATGGCATTTTTGGTTTTTTTTGTTTCCATCCCATGAATGTGTAAGTGTAAAGTGCATATTTATCTAAGGCAAAAAATTCAAGATAAAAATATCTCACCAATTTTACTTACTTAGCCTATAATTTTCAAACAAGATCTATTACTTCAACTAGGTTTAAGATGTCATAATTAAGGCTTTCTTAATCTCTAAGATACATCTTAATTTTCTTAAAAATAGAACAAACATTATCTCTTATTTCAAAAAGTTTTTTTTTTATTTTTTATTATTTTAAAAGTAAAATCTAAAAGAAAATAGAAACCTATAAAGAAAGGTAAAATCTAAAAGAAAATAAAAACCTAAAAAAGAATGAAAATCCTAAAAAAAAATTGAAAATCCTATGATCCTATGTTAGTAAACCCTCCCCCACACTTATTTCATGCATTGTCCTCAATGCATTATGATATATGTATGCATGAAACAAAATGGAAGGGGAAGGAATTATTTACAAGGAATATACAAGTGTAACTCTCACCTGGGCTTTTGGTCGCTTCCCTCTGGCCCGTTTCCCATCGTTCCAATGTGTTTCTCTTCTTGAGCTCCATTGGGAAACGGTCTGAATATTCTAACCCTAGGTGTTTCAGTTTCAATTGGTTGTTATTTTCATTCATACTCATTCCACACATCGTTCACAAACAAAGTCCTTATCACCACTCTCACTCAGAATCTCATCACTTCCAATTTTAAGAAATTTTAATTCTTCTCCATATAATTCTTCAAAACTCAAATCAACATCCGGAAGTGGACAATCAGCTAATTTACCCCGAGTTGACTCATCTAAACACATGATCTCATCAGCAAACAAGTCTTCAAAAGATATATCAATTGAGGTTCTTGAAGAGTCACAGAATTGTGACTCATCTTTTGAATCCTCACAATTGTCCTCAATAAAGCTAACCTCAAATGTTTGATTTTTTGTTTTGTGAGGCTGTGTGTGGAAGACATTGAGTTCATGTGTCATGTTACCAAAGGTCAACCTCATTGATCCATTCCGGCAATTAATGATTGCATTTGCAGTAGCCAGGAATGGTCGTCCAGAATGACAGGAATTTGTGCCCTTTGATTGGAATTTGACACTGGTTTTTTCAAGGACAACAAGTCAACAGGATAAAAGAATTCTCCAACTTTGACAAGGACATCTTGAATTACCCCCTTGGGTTTAGTAACAGAGCGGTCAGCCAATTGGATGGTCATTTGGGTCGGGAGGAGATCACCTAACCCCAATTGTTGGTACACAGAGAAAGGTAGGAGATTAATGCTGGCCCCCAAATCAAGAAGTGCCCTATTTATTGTAGTCTGTCCTATGATGCATGAAATGGTTGGACTCCCTGGGTCTTTGTACTTAACAGGAATTGGACCAGTGAGCAACTCATTAATGGATGATGCAAGGAAGACTTTTTTAGGGACTTGGGTCTTCCTCTTCTTGGTGCACATTTCCTTCAAAATTTGGCATATGATGGCACTTGTTGAATGGCATCAAGGAGAGGGACATTGATTTGGACCTTATTGAATGTTTCTTTTATTTTCTCCATGTGAGCATTTGACTTGTTATTTAGAAGCCTATTTGGATATGGTACTCTAGGCTTATAAGGTTGCTCATCTACTTTTTCTTTCCCCTTGGCTTGAGATGTGGATGGCTCTGCACTAGAGGATGGTTTGTCAAAGTTGGTGGTATTGGGACATGAGGTGTTGGCTTTGGTACTGGATGAGATTGTGAACTAGAAACCTTATTGTCAACTTGTTTACCAGATCTCAGGGTATGAATGGCATGACAGTGACTGGGTCCTGAATTTTCAACTTTAGGATTTAGCAATGGCTGATTTGGGAACAAATTCTTTGATTCTCAGCCAATTGCCCAATTTGGACCTTATTTCATTCAACTCCTGCTGCTGGTTTTTTGTTAAGGTTTCTCATTTGTTTCAACTCAGATATTTCGGAATTATTTTGGGGTGGATGTTGGATATGGAGATTGGAATTGTGATTGGTAGAATGGTGGAGGATTCTGATAAGACTGATATGACTGTGGTGGACCTTGAGGTGGATGAACATACAGTGAATTCTGACTGAACTGGATGGATGAAACTGAGCATTGTACAGATGTGGAAGTGGTAGCATATGATGCTCAGGACCAGACTGACTCCATAAAGAATTTGGATGGTTCTGCCATCCTGAATTGTAAGTGTTGGAGTATGGATGATTATTGGGTCTGGTCAATACTGCATTCATTTTCTCCTGAAATGATTGTGGCTGATATAATGGACACTCCTCAACAACATGGCTAAGGTCATGACAGTTGGTGCAACCTGGTCCAATCAAAGGCAATGGGTTGACCTGGTTGACCACAGAATTCCTTTTGACTCAAGCAACTCTATCCTCTTCATTAATTGTGTGATCTTGGTTTCTGCAGCTAGAGAGGATTCTTTGGAGTGTGTACCAGTTCTGGAAGTGGTGGGAGTCGGTCTATCAGGGCATGACTCCCACTGAATGGTTTTCTCAGCTAGGGTTTCAAAGAGATCCCACCCCTGATGTTCATCTTTTTTCAAGAATTCCCCTTGGCACATGGATTCTAAAAGTGTTTTCGTTTGGTAATCTAATCCATCATAGATAATCTGGCATAGACGCCATTTCTCTATGCCGTGATGGGGACACAGGGCAAGAAGGTCTTTGAAACGCTCAAGATACTTCCAGAAAGGTTCATTTGTTTCCTGCTTGAATTGCATTATGTTTTTTCTCATGAGGGCTGTTTTGTGGATAGGATAGAAATTTCTTAGAGAAGACTTTAACAAAATCCTCCAATAAAGATATGGAACTGACTGGAAGATTATAAAGCCATTTCTTAGCTAAATCCTTAAGTGCAAACGGTATGAACCGTAACCTAACAGCATCCTCAGACAGTTGGGAAATTCTCATCATTTGGCATACCTCTTCAAACTCACGAATAAGAGGTACGCGTCTTCTGACTCTAGACCATGGAAATGGGGAAGTGTACTAATGAATTGTGGTTTCAGCTCGAAGTGATTTCCATTTGGCTCGGGAGAAGAATGCATGAAGGAATGGAGGTGCGAATCGGATAAAATCGATCTTGAAGTGAGACGTTGTTGGTCATGGTGTCAAGTGGTTGTGTAAGTATAGAAAGTCTAGTAGAATGATGATCACAGAACCACTCTCAAATATAAAGCCACAAACAACGCGCACCGATCACACCAGCGAAAAAGAAAATAACAAACAACAAAAGAAGAAAAAAAAAAAAATCAATCCAAGCTTGTCTAGGGTTTCTGGTCCTAGATGACTCCTAAATAGACTGTCCACAGGAGGTTTGGTGTAGACTTTGACTATAAGCAAATCAGCCAGGGAAGGGTAAGGTTGGTGGGGTTTTCCGTCCGAAGACGTTCCTTAATTAAGTAACCAGCAACCTTCGGGCTTTCGGCCCTCAACCCCTTTCCTAGACACCGATTTTACAGAAGTCAATTTCCAACACTTTTCCCCTTAGGATAATCTCCTAAGTGAGTCCGGATGTCCCTAGGGCCAACGTCTATCAAATTTATTTACAAGCTTAGGATTGTGAGTGCGTGGGAAAATGATTTTCGGGCTAAGGAAAGGGTAATGAACTCCCCACCTTATCTTATTTACAGGTATGCCCTTAAAGTTGATTCGTGCAAGTGTACGATGTAAACAATCAAGGATCACTCAAAGCAGAATTAAATCATACAACGAGTGAATCCTATTCAATATGCAATGCTTTACGTACTTGTCCCACGCGCTCTTCAACAGTAAAGTAAAGAATTGAAAGACACGTGCCTAAAATGCAAATGTCTAACTTTTTAACAATTACAACCAATTTTTTACTGTTGAATTAATTTAGCAGGTATAAGGTGCAGAATACAGGATTTCAATATAGCAGCAGATGTAATTTGCAGATCTGAAGCCCCTGCAGAAACTTGTAAGTAGTTAACTCCTTATTGCCGCGTTCCCACGGCAAAGCTTGTGGATCCGCGGCAATTTGGAGGGATCCTGGGCTCTGCTTTCTTGAGCAGAGGCCCAGGTCCACTTATATGTTTTCTGCTGTGCAAGGTTTCCTGTATCTTCAACCTGTACCTGCAACAGAGAAGAAATATCGTTTAGTTTCTCACTTTTAAAAATACCGTTGCTCTCCCCGGCAACGGCGCCAAAAATTTGATCGGTACTAAACAGGTATGCGAAGTCTTTGCACAAGATTTAGGTATTTAAAGAGATGGTTCAATGTTTAGAGTTCACCTTTGGATCTTTTTACTTCAAATATGTAATTGATATACCTTGTTCCAATCTTCCGCTATAGCATAAAGCTATACCGAGTCGAACCACAAGGAGAGCTAGCGTAGAAGCGTTACGATACACGTGAGAAAAGGAAACGAGAATTCTTCTCTTGCTTAAAGAATGAATAAAATACAAAGAAATGAATGAAAGAGTGTATGGATATGTTCATGGTGGTAAGTGAAAACAAATCAAGAAGAGGTTTGTTGTATTCACACTAAAAGAAAGAAAATACAAAACTATGAACTACTCTCTCTCTTCTCTGATCAGTCTCAGCTCGCAGGTGAAGGTCCAGTATTTATAGCAGAAATGAGAAGCTTCGAGATCAAAGTTTGTTGCCACAAAATCCGGGGCTCAACGGCCAGGATCTTGCCGCGCCCATGCCGCGCCCTGCGGCAAGATCTGGGCCGTTTATCTGGATTTTTCTGTTGGAGTTTGTTTAGAGTTAGTTTGGCCACGTGGTATATCCAGAATCTTCATTTGTTGCGAGGATCTCTCTGGATCTGGATTGAGATTTTGGCTTTATCTTTAATCTTTTAATTAATCACCTTAATTATTGCTAATTAGGTAATTAATTGGCTAACTCTCCTTTAAGTATGTACCTGCAATATTGTAGAGAAGAGGAGTAAAAATCACTTATTTATTTGTAATATGCATGGGGATTATGATGTAAAATATGCAATATTGGATACTAATCACTTTCTAGAGCAGAGGCCCAAGGCCACTTATATGTTACTGCAACTTTAATTTCCTGCTTTGCTTGCCCTTTAACCTACAACAGAGAAGAAAGTTCGTTTTAGTTCTAAAAAATTTTCAAGAAAAATTCAGATTTCAATAAAAACGTTACCCTCCCCGGCAACGGCGCCAAAATTTGATTGAGGCTAAACCTGCACAAAAAATACGGAATTATAGAACTTAGAATGAAGATGTGCAAGTGCTCAATTCTTACCGCTATAGCAAGTGGCTATGCGGGTCGTGATCCACAAGGAGGGTTTTGTGATAGAAGCGTTTATGTTTTTGTATTGAAATCTTTATGAAAACCAAATGAGAGTTCTTCTCTGTTTTTAAGTTAAGAAAATGAAAAAGAATTATGTTAAAGTTAGAAGAAAATGAGAGATGAAGAAGGTGAAAAACTCAGAAAACGGCGAAAGCGACTATGTACAAATGATTATTTACAAGGATGAAAAAGGATGATTTAGAAGAGGTATTGTTGGTGATTTAATTTACAGAAATAAAAGAAAAGAAATAAAAACAATTGCTTACCTTCTTTTCACAAAGCTTACCTTGAGTCTTCAACGACGATTTTACCTTGAAGTGGAGGCATCAGCGCATAGCCCATAAGATTTGAGTATTGGTCTCTTCCACATTACATCATCAAGACTACTTCAAGAATGAAATGATACAGAGAGAGACTCCATTCCATCGTCATGAGCTATCGTGGCACTCGCAACGGCAAGGCTCTTTCGATGCTTTTAGACTCACTTGGAAGACAGTTGTACCAAAAGAAAGGTAAAATAGAAAGAAGAAGAAGAGAAGAAGAAGAAGACTAAAGAAGTACATACACAAAAAGAATATCGATTCGATTTCATAACAATCAAAGAAAAGAAATAAATCTTACACCGGTGTCACTCCAGCTCAAGCTTCATTCTTATTCTTCGATGAAGTCTGATCTCCTCTTATTTACATAAATGAAAATTACAATTACATGAAAAAGAAAAACAAACACCTAAACTAAGAAATGGAAAAACTAGTCTAAATCCTAACTCTGTATGGTTGTCCATTTTCAGCACAAAATGGTTTTTATAGGCAAAACCCTAACCATCAGGATCCCGGGGAGAACGGGGAGCAAACGCTCCCCCTAACTCCCCAACCTTGCCGCGGAAACGCGGCTTGGGCCGCGTTTTCGCGGCCAGGGTGTGGCCAGATGGCCACACCCTATTGGTGGGTCTATCTGGGATGTCCTTCTGCATTTATCTTCAGTTGGTTTCTTCGTTTGGGTCCAGATTCTGATGAAATGGCCTTTGATTCTTGCTTTAACCGATCGATTCTGAGAGGATTCTTCTCAACCAGTTTTCAACCTCTTGATTTTGCCCTGATTTCTTGAGTGCGAATTTATTCTGATTTAATTCAGAATTTTGGTGGGCTTTGGGCTCATTTCTCTTCATCTCCTTAAAGATTGGGCCAGCAAATAAATTAAACAATTAATTAGGACAATGTAGGCTTTTATTCTATAATAAGTATGGAAATATGATACTAAATATGCAACATTAGTGACCATCATCTATCTTCAATATTGACACCATGCGTCATATGTCACGAATGTTCGGTCAGCTCGTCGCATCGATCGACCGTAATGTGATCCATTGAATGAGGAAGCTTTTCTTTGGCACTCTTCCAAGCATCGTAGATCTCAAAACCTAATCCATCTGACTGATCAGGGTGAAGCTTCTATTAGAGTTGTAGTGGTAACTTGATCAAGAAGAGTGACAAGGAAAATCAAAGTTTTCAGCTTTGTCATTTCTTTAATATTGCATCATGCGTCATAACATCACCAATGCTCGGTCGGCTCGATGTTGATCGATCGTGATGTGATCCATTAAATGAAAAAACTTTTCTTGGCACTCTCTCAAGCATCTTGGATCTTAAACCCTAATCCATCTTACTAATCAGGGTGAATCTTTGATCAGAGTTTTGTTTTAACTTGATCATGAGAAGAATTCCTTTATAGATAGTACTTCTTTAATAATCTGCCATTAACCGGCATCATGAGCTATCACCGCCCAAATTTATAAGGCGGTATGCTCCATTTGAGTAGACTAAATTTACTACAATGGTCCTCTCCATTTGGGTTGAAATTTTTCTTTCGTCTTATATGTCACAGCCATGGGACTTCTGATCGCTAAGACAAGGTCATCTTTCTTGAAATTCATTCTCTGACATTCTTATTGAAGCTTTGAAAATTCGAGCCTGATAAAGCTTGATTTGTTGTTGAGCTTGTAGATATTTGTCATCGAGCTTGCAGATATTTGTCGTCCAAACTTCTAACTCCTAGAGTAGCAATCCATGCTTCTCCTAGTCTGTCATCTCCATTGCCAAAGCAATGCACATAAATGGAATTTGAACTTCTAGTGAGAGTACGGCTTCACATCCATACACCAAGAAGAACGGTATAGCCTTTATCGGGGTTATCACAGTTGTACGGTAGGCCCAGAGGCATTCACCTAATTTGTCATTCCATTCGCGTTGGCTTTTTGTGACAAACTTCTTGAGAAGCTTTCCAATAGTTTGTTAAAGCTTCTACAAAATTGTTGATAGCTAGATAGTATTTTGATGAAGATACACTTTGGATCTAGAACTTGTTATAGAACCTCTGAAATACTTGGCTGACGAATTGGGTCCATTATCGTGGATAATTTATCGAGGTACGCCAAAGCGATAGAGTAAGTGATTCTTGATGAATTTGATCACGTTTGATTTTCTTACTTCCTTCAGTGGAATTATTTCTGCCCACTTAGAGAAGTAGTCAGTTATTGCCAAGATGAAGCGATGTTTTTTGGATGTTAGAGGCTGATGCCGATAACTTCCATTCCCCACATCTCAAATGATCATGAAGATGATGTTGGATGAAGATGTCCTAGATTTTGATGGATGAAGTTACTGTGGATCTGACAGGCATGGCATTGCTTAGTGTAGGCGATGACGTCAGGGATCATCTTCAGCTAATAGTAGCCAAGTCTTCGAATCTGGTCCCCGAGCTTGTGTCCGGGTTGATGAGCTCCGTACTCTGCCATGAGTTTCCCTTAGTGCCTCTTGTGCCTCTTTGTATAAAAGGCAGCAAAGTAAGATTCCATCATACGATCGGCAATGTAATGTTTACGTAATCGCATTGTAGCAGAATCGAGGAACCTTTCTTCTGATGGCGGTGGCCTCCTTGGTGTCATCGGGCAAGATGCCGTATAAGACAAAGTTGATGAACGAAAATTGCCAATCCCTGAGTAACGGACCTGTTGAAGTCTCCAAAATCTCTTTGACATGAAGGTCTCCTCTTGGAGTTTGACTTTCTTCAAAGGCAAATTTTGGGCAGTACAAGTCGTGACTGTAGATGAACACTTTCTCTCTCCGTGCTCCCGCTGGAAGGCCAATCAAGCAGCGGAGACGCCAATGCATCTGCATGCGCTTTTGCTGACATGATACATGGTCAATGTAAAAGCTTCTGAACTTCTCTACCATGTTAATGATTGCGTTATGGTAGGGCACCAAGTCTTCATGTCGGACTTCATGCTCCCCACGAACCTGGTTGACAATGAGCTTTGAATCACCGTATGCTTTGAGATTTTTGACTCTAAGCTCTTTAGCAAGTTGCATCCCGATCAAAGAGCATTATATTATGTAACATTGTTTGAACATGGCTCGGTTAATGAGAATGCATGAGGGATCACGTAGTTTTATGGAGATACAAGCACAATCCCCTCCAACTATAATATTTTCTGTGGGACCCATCCTTGATGCATCGTCAAAGAATAATTGCTAGACTTTCTCTTCGAAAGACATTTGGGTCATGTAGACTTCGGCAATCTCATCTAGGAGATCTTCGTAAAGTCTGGTTACTCTTGCATCTGGATGTTCAGTAAAGTCTCCCACTGCTTGTCCTTTCATAGATTTTTTTGGCAGAATTGCATCTCGTATTACGAGATCCATATAGCTTATTTCGCCAATTAACCTTTAATGATGATGGTTTCATTATAAGCAACCTCAAAGGATTAACTTTCAAATGACGTGAATAGTCTGGCCCACCAGTAGTGTCACATTTTTTGGACAGCAAAGACTAGGGTTGGACAGCAGTGTTGCGTATATGCTCGTGGAAGATTGTATTCTGATTGTATTCTCATCGTTACACTTCTTTTTGACTGGGGTGTAATGATGTTCCGCTCCGATCATGGTTCTACTTAGGTAGTAGATTGCTTGCTCATGTCCCTGATCATTATTCTGAGCTAGTAGGGCTCCTGGAGAATGATTCATAACTCGAATCTATATCAGGATGGGTCTCCCTGGCATTAGAGCTGTGAGGACAAGTGGATGCGTGAGGTATTGCTTGATTTTCTCGAACGCTTCTTGGCAAGCATTGTCCCAAATAACTAGACTCCCTTCTTCATTAGCTTGGTGAAGGGTTGGTAACATCCTTATAGATTCGATATGAATCTCCAGATGTAATCCAATTGTCTTTGGGACCCTCTAAATTTTTTGAGATTTTTTGGAGGTTGCATCCCCTAGATGGCACGGACTTTCTCCGGATCGAGATGGATTCCTTTGGATATCACAACGAACCCAAGATATTTACCACTGGCTATCCCGAAAAGGTTTGGTTGGGTTCATCTTCAGTTGATGAGCCCACATGATGTTGAATACTCTCTTCAAATCTGTAATGTGATCACCTTTAGCACGGCTCTTTATTGTAATATCGTCCACGAAGCATTTTATGGTCTTGCGTATATGCTCGTGGAAGATTGTATTCTGATTGAGGTTTTACCAGCACACACAATACAGAATTTCAGAACTTAAGAATAAAGAGTGCAAGGTGCTCAATACTACCGCGATAGCAAATGGCTATACGGGTCGTGATCCATAAGAGAGACTAGCGATGGAAGCTTTTTTAGCAGGTTCTCCTTTAAGTTACATTCAATGGTTAAGGATATTCTTTTAGTTCTTTAAAAGAAAAGGAAAATAGGATAAAGTTAAGTTAGGAAGAAAGTGGCAGATTGAGAAGGTGGAGAATAAAAAAATGATTATATATAAAAATTGAAAAGAGTGAAAAAGAGTTGGGAGATTGTGGTGTTGGTGATCTAAACTAAAATAAAAAGAAAAGAAAGTTAAAACCTAAAAACTTACTTACCACTTTGCACCTGCTTACCTTTGACCCTATCAACAATGTACTTTTGTTTGAAGCGAGCGAAGTATAACATAGGATCTTCCCATTCCGATTTACACTATGAAGTAAAGGGGCAAGCTATACTACCATAGAAATGGATATCCATCACCATAAGCCATCAACGGTAATTACAAGGGCCCAATTTTGAGGTTATCAGAGTCATTTGGATTCACAAACATAGAAAAGGGAAGAAAATAAAACAGAATAGAAAAAAAAAAAAACTTCAGTTTGATTCAAATAATAATGAAATAAAAGATTACTTACACCGGTGTCACCCTCAATACAAGCTTGTTCTCATTCCTCCATGAAATCTCCTCTCCTCTCAGTTACATAAGAAAATAAAAATTACATAGAAGAAAACTAAAAACCTAAGTTATAAGCTATAAATAGCCTAACTTCTACTCTCTGCTTGGTCATTCATCGTAGTCTCTGAAAACCCAGTATTTATAGGCAAAACAAATTGAGTAGAGCATACGAAGATAGAGGGAGCAAATGCTACCACAACTTCCTTATAAAGCCGTAAACTGTGCTTTGGCTGCATTTTCGTGGCCTGGTTTGGCCAGGTGGCCACGCCGAGGGGCCACGTCTCTGGTTTATTGATTTCCTTTAATCTTTAGTTGATTTCCAGTTTAGGTCTGAGATTTTGACGAAACTACCTTTAATCATTGGCTTTATCCAATTTTTTTGTGAAGATTTGTTTTAACCAGTTTTCAACTGATTTTATCTTCTCTGATCTGCCCTGATTTTCTGATTTCAAATTAATTTTTAACTTAATCAGAATTTTGGTGGGCTTTTGGATTGTTTCTCTTCTCTCCCTCTCCTTTAGCAATGGGCCTACACATTATTAATAATAATAAGAATTATTAATAGGATTTATTAGATAATAAACATAGTAATGTGACAAAATATATGCAATATATGTGACCGATGACACCCCACACTTATCTTTTGCTCGTCCTCGAGCAAATAACAAAACTAAAGCAAAGATTATTAGATCACTTTCGCAGGTCACACGATTGTAGTGAGCATGTGCAAGCCGTTAAACCTCTAGGTTCCCCGTAGAGGACGAGTTTTGTCTCGTGAAGGTTTTATGTGGATTACGCCACAAAATCCATAAAGAAAGAGAAATAAAGTGTTAGTATTTTGAAAATATATTTTGAAAGAAAAAATATTTGAAGTATTATTGTAACATTAAGTAATCTATAAGTTATAGAAAATCAAACTTTTCATTCTTAAGCGTAATCTTTATTCAAACTTGTTATCAACTAAGGCATGGAGTCAAATTGTATTTCTCATCTAATCTATTATTTTACCTTATGTCATATGCACCTTTGTGACCGTAAAATTTTGACTCAGGTTCTCTAACTCTAACTCTTATGCCTTATTATTTATTTCTCTGGTATTTTTTAATTTTTTTGGTGATATTATTGCTTAGTTTTATTAGGCTTCTAATCTGCCCATATAACGAGCCTTTAATCGGTGACTCCCAAGCCAAACGGTCTTAGGGCATCGGGTGAAAACACCCAAGGACTTAAGGACTCGAGCAAACAAGGCCACAAATTAAGATTTTATTATATGAACCACTTTTAGGTGTGAATACTTATGCTTTATAAGGCACAAATACCCAGATTAATTGAAGGATTTTTGATATATTATATATATTTTTTCTTTTTCTTTCTTTTAATAAGGCATAAGAATTTTTGTTTTTTGAACCCTAAGTGTGGTATTATATAAAGCATGCATACATCATCAAGTAAAAATCAGACTAAATTACTTTTCCAATTTTTTTTCCTAACCTTGAAAATCAAACAATAATCTTATTTCGACCAACTATAAGAATCCTAATTATGATTCTCTTATTCCTTAAAATTGACTTAATTTCTTACAAAGAATATGTCAAAATTTGTTTCTATTTTCAAAAAGTTTTTTTAAAGTAAAGAAAAATGTTAAAAAATTTTTATAACAAAAGGAAAACCTAAGTTATGTTTGAACCCTCCCCCACATCTATCTCATGCATTGTCCTCAATGTATGAATTAATACATAGATGCATTAAAAGGAAGAAAGGGAAGAAAAATATTACCTTAGGTGGTGTTCCGTTGGTGGTCTGATTGGGTCAAGCATTGCTACCCAATCAAGATAATGTGATGGTTCACGGAACCCACCTTTATTGACCTCTTTTCTATTTACATATTTACAGTCCCCAATATGAATAGGATCATGAAAGATCCTATCATGAAACTTACTCTATTTACATGACCAGTCCTGGAACATCATCACAGAGTCATTATGGTCTATACCTATATCCAACAAAAGAATGTGATTTGGTGGAATAGTTGACTTGGGCTCAAGAATGATAGGTTTAAGAACCAATACTAACTTGGAAAAATTAACTTTGAGTTCGAGAGTCAGTTTTGTTGAAGAGTTGAGTCCAATTTCAAAAATTGAAATTCACATTCTTTTCTTATCAATGGAATGTGACTATCCAAAATGGTGATTTTATTTTTAGATCTGTGGTACGAGAATAAATATTGGCTCAGGAAATTGGCCCAAATTGGGTAAGAATATCTGAGTCAACATAGATTTAAAATGGAAACTGAATCACAAAGTTGGGGATTGGGTTCACATTCATGATCAAGTTCAATATCTTTAAAATGAAACTTGCCAATTTCTTAATGGGTTGATATTGGTCAAGTTTAAAGTTTTGTGGTGAAATTGAATCTTAGTCAAAGTCTTCAAGATACCATGATTCTTGATTTTCATTAATATGGCTAGAAGTGTCGAGGACAGTCAAAGATTGGATAGGGAGTTTTTCTTATTCCTACACATGTTTTTCAATCTACTAAGTCATACTTCTATCATATATCGAGTGATCATTTTGGAATTGAATCATAGATTCCATACTCTTTTCTAAATCATCATGTTCTTTCTTGAATAATAGAGTAAGGATCTGTGACTTAAAAATTTTGACGGGATTTTGAGTCTTCTAAAATTTGAATTCATCACTCAAGCTCATCTAAGGCTTCCATCCTCTTTTTCCCAGTCAATTGATTCTTCTAATGGTTTTCTGGTTGTTCAGGAGAAGGAGTATATGAAGCTGGTGTTGGTCGGGTGGTTGACAATATGACTCGAGGGGGTTATATCCCCGTTGACTCTGTGAAGAGTAGTGATGATTATTTCAGTCTTGTTCATAATATTGGGATTAGGGCATGTATTGATTCGAATAAGACCATCCGGCACACTAGGTTTGTTAAAGTTATAATATCCGGGTTGGTATATCCGAAAAAGAGGTCGGGGTGTAACATGGATTACCATTAAAATAAGAAAATTTGTTGTTATAAGCCATATCACACAAGAAATGTCAACACATAACAAAGAAAACAAACAAATAAGCAAAACAATAAAAAAAATCTAATCTAAATTAGGATAGACCTTAGACCCAGATGACTCCTAACTAATTAGACTATCCACGGGGATATATTGTAGAATTGATCACAAGTTAATCGGTCAGGTAGGGAGAAGATCAGTGGGAGGTATCCGTGCATAAGCATGGGCCTAATTATGTCAAACCACTAACCTTCGTGGTTTCGTCCCTCAATCCCCAACCTTAGACACCGATTTGGCAAGAGTCAAATTCTAATCAACTTCCCTTTTAGGTCAGTCTCCTATATAAGTTCGAGATGTCCCTAGGGCCAACGTCTACTCAGTTTTAGTTAGGCTTGGGTTAGTGAGTGAGGAGATTATTTGTGGGCTAAGGGAGGGTAATGAATTCCATATCTTATCTTGTTTATAGGACATGCCCTTATATCAATTTAGTGCAATGTGTACATGAAAAGCAAACACTTAAGTATGTAAATAATTCAAAAATGTTCCTATATTACATGCTATGCACACGTACCTTTACTCCAGCACTCTTCAACAGTAATGTAAAATGTAAACGATTAGACACTGCCTAAATATAAAGTCTAAACTGTTTTTAGCATTTAACAAACATCATTTTACTATTGAGGTTAGAAAGTATGTACAGTGAGTTAAAAAGAAAATAATAGCTGCAGAAATTTAACTTTACGATTCAGACAACCTACAAAAATATAGGTTGTATTTCACTCAGATTTGCCACTGGAATATAGCAAAGCTGAGGACTTCTGGGCTCTGCTAGGGCCACTTATATGTCCATTGCAGCAAAAATTTCCTTGATATCTATCACTGCATACCAAGAACAGAAGAGAGTTAACCAAAAATGTAAACTTAAAAAGAGAATTACTTACCGTCCTTCCCCGGTAAATTCGCCAAAATTTGATTGAGATTTTACCTGCACATAAGATACAGAATTTTAGAACTTAAGAATAAAGAGTACAAGGTCCTTAATACTACCCGATAGCAAGTGGCTATGCGGGTCGTGATCCACAAGGAGGGACTAGCGATGGAAGCTTTTTTTAGCAAGTTCTTTTTTAAGTTACATTCAATGGTTAAGGATCTTCTTTAGTTCCTTAAAAGAAAAGGAAAATAGTTAAGTTAAGTTAGAAAGAAAGTGATAGATTGAGAAGCGGAGAAAATAGAAAATGGATATATGCAAAGAATTGAAAAGAGTGATAAAAGAGTGGGAGATTGTGGTGTTGATGATCTAAATTAAAATTAAAAGAAAAGAAAGTTAAAACCTAAAAACTTACTTACCTCTTCAGCGCCGGCTTACCTTTGACCCGTATCGACGATGTACCTTTATTTGAAGGCAAGCGAAGTATGACAAATAGGATCTTTCCCATTCCTGATTTTACTATGAAATGAAGGGGTAAGCTATACTACCATAGAATGGATATCATCACCATAAGCCATCAACGGCACTTGCAAGGGCAAGGCAACATCGAGGCCATCAGAGTCATTGGATTCATAAATACAGAAGAGGGAAGCAAACAAAAATAAGATAGGAAAGAAAAGGAAACTTTGATTTGATTCAAATAATAATGAAGAAGAGATTACTTACACCGTGTCACCATCAGTACAAGCTTGTTCTCATTCCTCCATGAAAATCTCCTCTCCTCTCAGTTACATAAAAAAATAAAAATTACATAAAAGAAAACTAAAAACCTAAGTTACAAACTACAGAATAGCCTAATTTCTACTCTCTGCTTGGTCGTTCCTCATAGTCTCTAAAAAACTCAGTATTTTTAGGCAAAACAAATTGGGGAGAGCGTACGAAGATAGGGGAGCAAACGCTCCCCAACTTCCTTAACAAGCAGCGAAAATGCAGATTTGATCATGTGTTTCGTGGCCTAGGTTTGGCTAGGTGACCACACCCGGGGGCAACCGTCTTTGGTTTCTTGTTTCCTTTTATCTTCAGCTAGATTTTCATTTTAGGTCTGGGATTTTGATGAAACTGCCTTTGATCTTTGGCTTAACCAATTGACGTGTGAATATTTGTTTTAACTAGTTTTCAACTGATTTTTTTTCTCTCTGATCTGCCTTGATCTGCCTTGTTTTTTGATTTTGATTAATTCTGATTAAATTAGAATTTTGATAGGCTTTTAGGCTCGTTTCTCTTCCCTCTCCTTTAGCAATGGGCCTACACATTATTAAATAAAATAAGAATTATTATTGGATTATTAGATAATACATTGTAATGTGACAATATGCAATATATGTGACCGAACATATTTATTGCCAGTTGATATGTCGCCCCTGCGTTCTTCAAGCCGAAGGGCATCACGGTGTAGCAATACAACCCTAATGGTGTTCTAAAAGATGTATGCTTTTCAT